>JAPYZC010001325.1:0-33587 GCA_030522665.1 Ichneumoninae sp. A BG-2022a | reverse complement strand
GCATTGTTGCGAAACCGTGTGCTTTACTGCATATTGCAGCGAGCCCATTTTCCCCCCGTACCACGCTCGATCTGTTGCCTGTCGACTCTCGATCAAAATGGTCACCACGGTCCACGAGTCGTTAATTTTTATAGCCATTGTCGCAGTCCATGCAAAGAAATCGAGCAGGTTGCGAATCGTTCTGGACTCAAGAACGACTCGCATGGTCTTTGACAAAATGTTATGTTACGATTTTTATTCACGTTGTGATTGCGACGAGTAAAGTTTGAAATTTTGCACGTATCGTGATAAGGACTTTGGTTATAAAAAGAAAAATCGGTAAACCGATTCAACTTTTTTTTTTACTGAAGCCAACGCGTATTCGGAGCTTTGCAAAACCCTCTCATCGCCCGGGACACGCACTCGCATTGTTGCGAAACCGTGTGCTTTACTGCATATTGCAGCGAGCCCATTTTCTCCCCGTACCACGCTCGATCTGTTGCCTGTCGACTCTCGATCAAAATCGTTACCACGTTCCATGAGTCGTTAATTTTTATGGCCATTGTCGCAGTCGATGCAAAAATCGGGCAGGTTGCGAATCGTTCTGGATTCAAGAACGACTCGCATGGTCTTTGACAAAATGTTATGTTGCGATTTTTATTCACGTTCTGATTGCGACGAGTAAAGTTTGAAATTTTGCACGTACCGTGTTAAGGACCGTGGTTATTGAAGAAAAAAAATTGATAGACGGAATCATTTTTTTTTGTTGGAGCCGACGCTTATTTAGCTTCGCGAAACCCTCTCATCGCCCCGGATCCGCTCACATTTTTGCGAAACGAGTGCTTTACTACATTTTGCAACGAGCCCATTTTTTGCCCCGTACCACGCTCGATCTGTTGCCTGTCGACTCTCGATCAAAATCGTTACCACGGTCCACGAGTCGTTAATTTTTATGGTCGTTGTCGCAGTCAATTAAAAAATCGAGCAGACTTCGAATTGTTCTGGATTCAAGAACGACTCGTATGGTCTTTGACGAAATGTCACGTTGCGATTTTTATTCCCGTTGTGATTGCGACGAGTACAGTTTGAAATTTTGTACGTATCGTGATAAGGACTTTGGCTATTGAAGAAAAAAATTGGGAGACTGAATAATTTTTTTTTGCCGAAGCCGACGCATGTTCGGAGCCTCGCGAACCGCTCTCATCGCCCCGGATCCGGTCACATTTTTGCGAAACGAGTGCTTTACTGCATATTGCAGCGGCCTATTTTCCCCAAACCGCGCTCGATCTCTTGCCCGTCGACTCTCGATCAAACTCGGCACCACGGTCCAGGAGTCGTTAATTTTTATGGTCATTGCAGTGAATGCAAAAATCGTGCGAGGCTTCGAATAGTTCAGAATTCAAGAACGACAACGGACGAGTCGTTGGAGCAGCTCGTGTCATAGTTGACAAAATTTTGACGTTAATTATGAAAAAAATATCTATATAAAAAAAAAATCGGTAGGCCTATTCAATTTATTTTTACTGAAACCCAACGCCATCAACTTAACTGTACAGAAGCATAAAAAATGAAAATAAAAATTCCATCTATGGCAGGTCGTTGACTCGACGTCTTCATTCACGAAATAAATTCTCCGTGAATTAAGCCCGATGTCCGGGGATATTATGATAATACCGTCCGATTTTCTCGGTTACGTCTTCACTATAAAAGCCGGGTATATGGTGAGTTTCATGAAACGTGACCAAACGGCCGTAGAATGAGGAATTACACGTCGTTCATAGCACAGTCGCCTTCGGGGTTTAAAGGTTTAAGGCCAATAGCCAGCGTGCGGTCGCCGGCTCGTGGGCACCGAGCGAGAGAGCGCGCAAGGTGCCTGCATACATTAACATAAAATCAACCGCGGAGCCTCCTATATAAACTCCGGGTTTCTATCCCCGCAGCTCCACATTTCTTCCGAGTCCGGCCGCACGCCTCTTCGCTGTATCTCACCGAGTGCTCTCCGGACTCGCCGGATGAGCTCTATACCAGGCGCTGGTCCTAGCCTTCCAGCGCCAGTTTGTTGCTCGGCGTCCACGAGAATCCCTGGCGCGCACTCTGAGAGCGAGCGTGTTGCTTCAACTCGCTTTGGGCGTGTTAATCTTGTAGTCGCTTTTTTTCACGCTTTGTTGCGTGTTGTTTCACAACGACACGCTCCGAGTGTTCCGATACAACAACACCTACAACCGTGTTTTTCCATGCATTTATTTTCTACACTTTTCTTGACTCCTTGAGCCCTGAGCCACTTAGGAGTCCGTGTCTCAAATGCAAAAGGAATATTACGACTGATCTTTTTAATGGACCATATTGCGACCGATTGCTTTTTTTCACGCTTTGTTGCGTGTTGTTTCACAACGACACGCTCCCAGTGTTCTGATACAATATCTAGAACCGTGTTTTTCCATGCATTCATTTTCTACACGTTTGTTGACTCCTTGAGCCCTGAGCCACTTAGGAGACCGTGTCTCAAATGCAAAAGGAATATTACGACTGATCTTTTTAATGTAACATATTGCGATCGATTGCTCTCAAAGTTTTTGAAATTATTAGAAACGTGTGTTTCTATACATTCATTTTCTATACTTTTGTTGAGTCGTTAAGTCCTGAGCCACTCACGTGTCTCAAATGCGGAAGGAATGTTAAGGTTGACCTTTTTAATGTACCATATTGCGATTGGCTCCTTTCTAAGTTATTGAACATATTAGAAGCGTGTTTTTTTATTTATCGATTTTCTACACTTTTCTTGAATTGTTAAAGCCCTAAACCACTTACGAGTCTATATCTCAAATGCGAATGGAATATTATGGTTGATCTTTTTAAAGTACCATATTGCTTTCAAAGTTTTTGAAATTATTATAACCGTGTGTTTCTATACATTAATTTTCTATACTTTTGTTGACTCGTTAAGTCCTGAGCCACTCACGTGTCTCAAATGCGGAAGGAATGTTAAGGTTGATCTTTTTAATGTACCATATTAGGATCGACTCCTCTCTAAATGTTTGAAATGATTATTATTAATACCTCGATTTTAACTCCGGCTGTTCTATTGGAGATGGCGACTGGAAGACGATGTTTCACAGCTGCCTGACACCTTTTGACTTCCCGAATATGTGGCCGTTGTGTTGGCTGTAAGCGCAGATGCGTTCCAATCGGAGCTAGATTCTTATACCGTAAGATGCAACGTACCACTTGCGAGAAACGACGAGGCCATCTTTATCCTAGAAGCCATCTAGCGGCAGATACAGCACTTTACGAATCGGACATGATACCAACGCATTTTCCACTGGTGTTTTGTTTCATAAAGTGTGTACCTTACGCAGTGTGACCATTTGGACAAAATGTGTTGTTGCGGGTCGTGCGCATTAATTGAACACACTTTAATTTTAATACGACATACAGTGCAAACGTCTTATGTCGACACGTTCAATGATTGAAACACATATTGTTATGTACTTTATGTGTTTTTTTATACGCTTCTTTTTAGAGTGTCTTCGTTATTTCGTTGAGAGTTTTTTCGAAGAAATTGCAAAGAATTTCAACCGGAATCCAATAAATTCGCCGGATGGAAGGGGACAAGGTTCATCGACCGGTTTCGGCTTTGATGATTCGTAGCAATGTTGGTTCTGCTTTCAACTCCGCGTCGGTCATGTTCGCCCAGCGGCAAGTAGGTCCCTGCATCGTAAATACACGCGAGCCATCACGAGTGTTTCAGTATTTGCGCGTAGGGAGCTGTCTACCACCTGCCAATGGGGGAGAACGGGACCACGGGCTAAAACGGACCGTTTCAACAAAAGAGCAGCTCGAATGTTGCGCCAGCTCAACGTCACCCCGGCCGAGTCACTTTAGCTCGATACCAGACCCTATTTCTAGGACGAGTCGAATCCTTTTTTTCTGTCTTGGGACATACATTTTTTATGTTCGTAAGGGACCATTTTGCCCCGATATGCCTTATGTGGAAAGAGTTAAAGCCCGGGCAAAGGGGAGCTCCATCTCGCGTGAAAGCGCTGCTGCGCGCGTCCAGCAACCCTCCTAGCACGCGCTCTTCCGTCCGTCTCGCTCGGGACTCGTCGTTTTAATGCGAACCGTGGAAGGCTCTCTTTCCCGATGCTCGGATATATGTGCACGCGACAGGGCGACAATCGATAGCCGATGAGACCACGATAAACTGGCTCTCGCGCCGCTGGAACTCTCGTCACCGACCATGGCACCGATAACTTGGCGTGGATGTTGTACGAGGCCTTGAAAGAGGCACGCAATGCAGCTTGATTTTTTTTTTTTCGTTACCCGGTCGATGAGCTGGATTGACGACGAATCGATAGCAGACGAGAACCGAGCCGCGCGGAGTAGTCGAATCTAGAATTAGACGAGTGTGTTTCGCGACTGGATAAATCGAGTCAAGAGTTTCTATATTATCCCCGAGGGACTCTCGATTAAACGCGAGATATCCGGCGATCTCTCTCCCGAGAGATCGCCGCGGGATAAAAGGGTGTAGGCGGTCCTTTCGGCGTGAAATAAAGGCAAAACCGCCATACCGGCACGACGCAATTATCCGGTACGTTAATCTTAACGTTAGTCAGAGTTTCGGCGGCGAACTCCGCCGACCCGGGAAACCGCGCGAACCCGCGTGTCATCGTCCCCGCGCTTGTGACAATCCCGTGACGTCCCTTCGTCATCGGACTCTTACGAATCCCCGTCAACCCCTCGCGACAGCCATTAAATGCGGCCGCGGCCGCTTTTCGTAATTTCCGGCCTCCTTTGTTCGTGGCTGTCGTTCATCTTTTTTTAATTAAAAAAATGATCATTTTTTTTTTTTCAACGTCAACGGGCGAAAACCCCAATCACAGAACGATGGGAAATACCCATTGGTCAAAGCTTACGAGAGCCGGAAAAATTTAAGAGTCGCGTAGATGAGATAATAAGAAAAATTGGAAATAGCAATTGGAAAATTGGACATAGCAATTAGGAAATTAGAAATAGCAATTAGAAAATGAGAAATAGCAATTGGAAAATTGGACATAGCAATTGAAATATTGGAAAATTGGACATAGCAATTGGAATATTGGAAAATTGGAAATTGTAATTGAAAATTGAAAATTGAAAATTGGAAATCAAAATCGAGTATAGTATAGGGTGAGTAAAAATTTGCGGAGGTGACAGAGGCGAATACGACGGCAGAAACTTAACGGCTCCGAGTTTTAGCAGAGAATCCCGTCTGTTCTTGCCAGTACGGTTCATTGAAAGCGATTGCGCTTTTCGCGGATCGAGGCTCCTCGAGAATAGGTGGCGAAGAGGTTGAGAGGAATCCCCTCGATAACGAGAGCCTTTCCAGTCTTTCGCTAAAGGGTATGGAGATAGACAAGAGTGCCGGCTCTCGCCGAGGGTGGCAAAATTAAATGGGGCGGACTCTTGATTAGTTTGCCGATTCAACCCTCGACGAAACTGCGCTATATTCCCTCAGGCTACTCCCACGCTTAATCCAGCATTATGAATATTTTCTCGTTCTCTCTCGCACCGCGCACCGTCGTTGGCCCTCCCTCGGGGCTCCGATAACCCTCGCCCTCTCGCGCTCGAGTGGCTCAGCGACCACTCTGCTCCACTTCAACCCCTTTTTTTTGTTTCCGCATCCGTCTACTAGTTTTTAACCGCGGACAGGATATTGGACCATTTGGTCACTTCAATCTGAGCAGTTCTCGACGGTGCGTTCATACCAACTCGAAACTGGGCGGACCGTCCGAAAGAGGTCAGCTCTAGTGAATTCCGGCGAAAATGGCCCCGGTAAGTTGGCCACTGTCCGGGAAAACGGCGAAAAGTTATTGCATTTTTTTTCTTCAACCCATTCAGTGGCCGTTCTATGGTTAAGGTGAAGAGATACAATTTCGCAACCCAAAAATCTCATAAGTCATTTATTTTTTGGGAAAACGATGAGAATAGTGAACTGCAGAATTGCTGCGCATAGTTTACCGTTCTCGTATTTTTCCCTAAAAATTAACCGTCTTAGAGAATTTTGGATTGCAGTTTTTGTTACCGATCGAGGAGTTGCACTTCACCTTACAGATTGCATCGGAGAACCAAGGCTTTCCAAGGCATTTTCAGGGTATAAGAAGTGGATTCGAGCGCAACGTCCCTGCCTTAACAAACAAACGAATACGTTACACGAATATGGTCACGAATCTGAATAGTGTTCGACGACGCGCTCGTTTCGACTCGAAGCTTCACGGACCGTCCGAGAGAGGTCAGCTCTAGTGAATTCCTGCGAAAATGGCCCCAGTACACGATGACCATGGTCGGGCAAAACAATAAAAGGTTATTGAATTTTTTCTTCATCGCATTCCGTGGCCACCCGGTGCCGAAATATTGTACCGGAGAACGGAGCTTTCCCAAGGCATTTTCAGGGTACGAGAAGCAGACTCGAGCGCAACGTTGGTGCCGTAACCGACTCACGAACAAGGTACACATGATGAGGCTTCCTGAGCCATTTTCAGGTTGTAAGTAGTAGATTCGAGCGCAACGTCCCTTAATCAACAAAAACGAATAAGTTACACGAACATGGTCACGAATCTGAATAGTGTTCGACGACGCGCTCGTTCTGACTCGAAGTTTCGCGGACCGTCCGGGAAAGGTCAGCTCTAGTGAATTCCGGCGAAAATGGTCCCAGTACAGCATGACCACGATCAGTCAAAACAACGAAAAGTTATTGAATTTTTTCTTCATCGCATTCCGTGGCCACCCTGTGCCGAAATATTGTACACTGCCCGTCATTGATGCCTGGTTTTTCTGGTTTTTCTATCTTCCTCAATATCTTCCTCGATGGCTTCCTCAATATCTTCCTCGATGTCTTCCTCCATATCTTAACGGGGTGGAAGATATCAGGGAAGACATCTAGCAAGACCGATGTCTTCCTGGATAGCTTGCTTGATGTCTTCGATTCCGTTAAGACAACGAGGAAGATATCCAAGAAAGCCAGGCATCAATGACGTAGAACGGAGCTTTCCCAAGGCATTTTCAGGGTACGAGAAGCAGACTCGAGCGCAACGTTGTTGCCGTAACCGACTCACGAACAAGGTGCACAGGACGCGGCTTCCTGAGCCATTTTCAGGTTGTAAGTAGTAGATTCGAGCGCAACGTCCCTTAACCAACAAACGAATAAGTTATACGACTATGGTCACAAATCTGAATAGTGTTCGACGACGTGCTCGTACCGACTTGTCCGACAGAGGTCAGCTCTAGTGAATTCCCGCAAAAATGGCCCCAGTACAGGATGACGATGATCAGCCAAAACAACGAAAGGTTATTGAATTTTTTCTTCATGGCATTCCGTGGCCACCCTGTGCCGAAATATTGTACCGTAGAACGGAGCTTTCCCAAGGCATTTTCAGGGTATGAGAAGCAGACTCGAGCGCAACGTTCGTGCCGTAACCGACTCACGAAGAAGGTGCGCAGGACGGAAAGACAGAGCTATGAGAAAAGACCATATAACTGCTGCGCGGGGACGTTTATGACGAGGCTGGTCTCTGAGTTACGATCTCAATACTGCAATAAGTGCCTCTTGGCGGTGGCATGTTTTTTTTCCCTCCATTACGCCATCTTCTTTCCTCCGGTTCTCGACTCTCGGTCGATCTCGCTCCAGGTCTTTCCTCTCGCAGAATTGCCCTGGTCGTAGATTTACGCTGGCGACCCCGACCGACCCTCCTCGCGCGAGCAGATAGAAATATTATTTAATTAACGATACGGTTCCCGATGCGCCGGCAGTTTCCTACAATACCGACGGAGGAGAGATCCGATACATTCCGACCGCTTCCATGCCTTCCTTGCCGATCTTTCGCTTCCCCTCGCCAACGCAATCGCCTTAAAATAAAAAAGTTGCGTATCCTCTTTTTAACCACTTCGACTTCTTTTCTCCCGTCTATCCTTATTCACGTTCCACCTTACTCACCGATCCCTCGCTGATGCCACACGATCGCATGTTGGCCTTTTCGTTGCGCGCACTCGTATTCCTTTAGCTTCCTTTTTGCCGCCGACCGCTTCATTCTTCCGTGCCGTGTCTGGATAGGAATCCGTTTGGACTTTATGGACCTTGTGTACAAGATCGCGGGGTTAGGGATCAGCGCGATGATTGAACACTTATTCAGGCTCCTTTCTCGAGTCCTTGCCTCAGCAGCTTCCAATCCTCGTCGGGTTTGATGTTTACGCGTGTGTTACACCGTAACGACATATTCAGCGATCAAACACTCCGACCGGACTTCTTCGTTCGTTGCAACATCGTTATCGTTTTCTTACACTGACTCATCGGTTCCATCGGTTCTTCTGATCCGGCGGAATCGCTGCCGGCTCGGGTACCTCGTAGGGTGATCGGGCCGTGACAATGGCGCCCGATACCAAAGATCGGGTAATCGACACTGGCCGTCGCTTCGCTCGGTCGGCGACAAACCGGCTGAGGTTGGAATTTTTGAGGACCGACGACGACTACTTCAGCTAGGAATGCGCCACATCCTTTTTTGTGGTCGATTAGTCATCGGTTGCGACTGTGAATGGTCCGAGGCCTGTTGTTCACCCAGTCGGTTGGATTCGGAATCCAAAAATCGCATAAGAATTCCCTCTTCAATCGTTCGGCCGGCGCGCCGAGCCGACTTCTTCATTAGTACGGGGCAAAATGGCACAGCGGGGCAAAACGGGATAATGAGACAAAACGCAATTTTCCAATAACTTTTGGATGGTGGCGATGGTGGCACATGGGGCAAAATGGGTTGGAAAATCCGAATGTATCGTTGGGACAAAATGAGGCATCCAAAAATGACTGGAAAACTGAGTTTTGCCCTCACTGTCCCGTTTTGCCTCGCTGTGCCATTTTGCCCCGGTCTCCCGTAGGGTGATCGGACGGCGCCAATGATGTCCGACACCAAAGATAAAAAATCGATACTGGCCATCTCTTCGTTGGATCGGCAACAACCCGACTGAGGTTGGAATTTCTGAGGACCGACGACGTCTACTTCAGCTAGGAATGTGCCGCTTCCTTTTTTGGTCGATCAGTCATCCGTTGTGTGAACGGTTCAAGCCCTGTTGTTCGCCCGGTCGGTTGGATTCGGGATCCAAAAATCGCATAAGAATTCCCTCTTTAATCGTTCGGCTGGAGCTTCGAGCCGACTTCTTCATTCGTAGCAACATCGTTATCGTTTTCTTACATTGACTCTTCTGAACCGATGGAATCTGAACCAGCGCGCTTCTCAGTATAGGGTGATCGGACGGCGCCAATGATGCCCGACACGAAAGATCAAACAATCGACACTGGTCATCTCTTCGTTGGATCGGCAACAATCCGAATGAGGTTGGGATTTTTGGGGTTCGACAACGACTACTTCTGCTAGGAATGTGCCGCTTCCTTTTTTGGTCGATTAGTCATCGGTTGTGCAAACGGTTCAAGCCTTGTTGTTCGCCCCGTCGGTCGGAATCCAAAAATCGCATAAGCATTCCCTCTCTAATCGTCCGGGCGGAGCTCCGAGCGGACTTCTTCATTCGTAGCAACATCGTTATCCATGTGTCCAGCGGTCCTTGAAGTCCTTGAAGTCCTGGAATTGTCCTTGAATTTTACCAGTCCTTTAAAAAATCCTGGATTGTCCTTGAATTTTTTATTTTCCTGAAAATTTGAGTTTCCTTCAAAATGTATATTACTAGCGACCAACCTAAAAAAAAAATTGTGTTTCAGTTTCGCTGCGATACATATATACATTCGTGCATAGTGAGTTGTTATTTTTTCTGAAACAATGTCGACGTGAACGAAAACGGTTATCGAACTAAATGTTAGGCGCGATATGCATAGCGTAATTTTTTTATAAATGTCCCGACACAACCTGGAAATGTCTTGTGAAATTGTCCTTGAATGTCCTTTAATGTCCTTGAATTTCGTATGGACTTTTTACTGCACGGAGAAAAATAGTTCTGTTTCTCTAACAAAATGTAGATCGTTAATAATTTATTGTTGTGGCAGCAAAAATATTTGGTTGCTGCAGCAAAATACTTGTTGTCACAGCAAAAGATTTGCTGCCACAGCAAAATATTTTGTTGTCCCTAGGTTAACCAGGTAAATCAGTTATGGTAACAAAATTCTTGTTGTAGCAACCATATTTTTTTCCTCGTATGTATACCATGTTATCGTTTTCTTACCTTGACACTTCCGAACCGATGGAATCGCAGCCAGCGCGAGTCGCAGTTTAGGGTGATCGAACGGTGCCGATCGTGCTCGCCACCAAAGATCGGGTAATCGACACTGGCCGTCTCTTCCTTCGATCCTCAACAACCCGACCGGGGGTGGAATTTTTGGAGACCGACGACGATTACTTCCGCTAGGAATGCGCCACTTCCCTTTTTGGTCGATTAGTCGTCGGTTGCGACTGCGAACGGTGTTCGGGACTGTTATTCGCCCGGTCGGTTGAATTCGGAATCCAAAACTCGCCTAAGAATTTCCTCCTCTTTAATCGTCCAGGCGGAGCTCCGCCAGGATCACCATTCCTCTCTCGGTTTCCCCACGCCGGTCGTGGCCACCAATCCGTGGAAGGCAAGTAAGAAACCGGGGCTTAAACGACTACGGAAAGTAATCTGCCTAATTACCCTGCAAGAGATTCATTCCGCTCGGTAAGAAACGGCTGGCTTCGGGACTTTCGGGACAAGCCCGAAGATACACCCCGCTTCTTCCTCCTTGCCCAACCTACCCTGTAACCTTTTCGCATCGCCGTACTCTTCTCCCACCCCCGCCCCCTCCCCCTCGTAGGAATTCGCTCTCGAGAACTCTTCCACCGATCTCCGAGAGACTAGAATTCAGAACTTCGAGGATATCTGTGACGCTCCGACTTGGGGTTTCGTCATGGCATGGAAGTCAGCAAAGTTTTAGTCATTGACATCTGTTATCTTACATTTTTACACACACAGTTGGCTGCCTTGAGAATCGATTAAAAAAAATATATAATAATAATAATTTGTTATATTTTAGTTATCGTAAAAGTCCAATTTATAAATAATATCCACCCTAAAACCAAATACAGGCGTCATTCATTCGCTCGGGCCTTACAATATTCCATTATATTGTTACGTTTTCGTGGAATAAATAATGCCTGTATTTAATTTTTTTTTTGGGGGGGGGGGGATATTACTAGTACAATCGCAGCTAAATATCTCGAACACGAACTGTCGAAGTCTGTTCTCTCTGAAAGTCTGATCAAGACTGTCGCCATCTGGTCAATCGATAATCTGAACGTTTTCAGATTATCTCTACATTCGTTACAATATTTTATTATATTGTATTATAATACATGTATTATATTATCGTAGTATTTGTAGTAAATACGCTTTATTAGCCTCCGTAATACAAGATCTGGTGGTAAAGCCTCAACACATGTCTGATTGTTTTTTCCCCTCAGGCCGATGGGACACGGACCAGGATTCTTCAGTCCTATTATATTACATTGTTGTTATTATTATTATTATTATTATTATTGGTTTAGAAAGAGGAAGTTTCAAACTTATAGTATCTGCATCGTAGCTATATCGTAAGACGAAACTAAACACCCAGAGAATACAATATAATATATTGTATTATACTATATTGTATCATATCATGGCCCCACAATAAAAGCAAGTGTTGACGAGAAGCGACAGCGATCAATGATTTTATGGCGCGTCGGTGCGAACTCGCATGCCGCCTTTCAACGACCTTTCCGGATGTTGATAATTTCTAGCGGAACTGCGATTTTCTCGGGTTATCGTATCCGCGCAATTACTTCGGCAGTTACCAGGATGGTTAAAATGCTTCCTCTCGAGACGCTGACTCCCATTCCGCTGTGTTGAAGTTGATATTTCCACTGTTTAGGGGTACGTCTGTGGGGCTCTGGAAGAGCGGCGGGTATGATTGAGAGGGATGCGCGACGTTGAGTGCATTATAAATAACATTCGAGGCAGGCAGGCAGGCAGCAGACAGAGGAAATAATGAGAATGCGAGAGGGCGCAGTATAGAAAGAACGGAGAGGACGAGGTGGAGAGGGTGATTCGTTGACAGGCTAATATCACGCTGCGTGGTTTCGCTTATTAAAGCAGGGAACGTCGTCACCTGTGGCGGTCGTCGTAACTCGAAAACGAATTACAATACCGCGAGCGACTGCAAAGCCGGGAGTTCGTCACGGAGTTCCCCTCCCCCCCCCCCGGCCTGAGAGGGTTGAGGCCGAAACGAGGGTAGAAATCGCACGCAGACTTATTTTTTTAATCCAAACCGCACCAGAATTAATTGGATTTAACACACAATTCCGGCTAAATCATCGCGCGAGCCACACGACAACACAGACTCGTTACGTTTTTAAACCCACCGAGGGAACGTTGTGTGCATAACGTATGAATATATCATATTATACGATATCGGTCATAACCGGCCCTAGATTATCACTGGGGTCGAATTTCCCCGGTCAAAATATAACACCCGAAATACCTCGCCCTCGTGATCGGTGAGGTGGAGGTTGATTTTTTTTTTTTTTTTTTAATTTTTCTCTCCATTATCTCATAACGGGGGTAAAAAACGAGGCGGTAGTCGAGCAGCCGCGAAGCTCTGGCTGTCCCATAACGTTACCGTTTATTTTTGTTCCTCCGCTCTCCTTCTTTTTATCCTCCGGTCGTTCCGCGCTGCTCTCCGCGGTGGATGTTGGCCAGGATTCTCGGCTATGCGTCTAACATATCCGCTCCGTTGTGCTGCCGCTGCCGGTCCGGGGAGGTACATATAGTATATATCTTCTAGCCCGGGCATTGTCCCGTCGTCTAGGATGCCCGGCGCCGAGCCACGATGTCTGGCGTCGCGACGCCCGGCGTCCTTCTCTCCTTCCTTCCATCCTTTCGCGTACCTCGTTCACTCGTAAAGTACCTATACGTTCTGGGTTATACGTTATAGCCTGTGCGAGCGGCGTATACAACCACCGGGCCCGTCCGCTCTCTCGAACGAGAAGGACCGAGGCATTCTCCCGGAGCCAACTTTTCTACTCGTTAAATTGTTTTCCAACCTTCCAGGAAAAACATCGCGATCCACGGACGCACCGAGAGATTCCATTTCGAAAGAGAAATTCGCTGAATAATCCCAAAGTGAACTCGCTTCGCGGTATTGCATTCGGCGCAGTAAAGGGGATTTATACTTCTGACAAACTTTGTCTTTTGTACACAAACATCCACGATATATTTCTCGTTGATATGGCAAAAATAAAAATTATTTGTAAAATTAACATATTTTTGTGAAATGCAGGACCCTGTTTTGATGGAAAAATTAACGAGAAAATAATTGTGGGTGTTTCCGGACGAGAACTGTTGGCATCTATTTTGCTTATTTACTTACTGTATTATTAGCAGAGTAGCAAAGTAGCTTACTATTACTATTATTTACGATTACTATTGATTACTATTGATTACTATTGCTTACTATTGATTATTATTACTTACTATTGCATTGCTTACCATTGCTTACCATTGCTTACCATTGCTTACCATTGCTTACCATTGCTTACCATTGCTTACCATTGCTTACCATTGCTTACCATTGCTTACTATTACTTATTATTACATATTATTACTTACTATTACTTACTATTGCTTACTATTACGAATAACGCTTGTTTTTATCTCGACATGAATATTAATGACGGATTAGAAAATGAATTACTAAAGAATTACTTGAAAATAACTTGAAAACGATTAAGAAACGAAAACAAAAATACCTTTCTACGAGTCCTTATGAAGAACTCGTAGTGAGGCGTTTTTCCTTTATCGCAGGCCAGTGATGCGAATTGCTCTTTTTTTTGTTCAATGTACTGTCGAGCCGATTCCCAGATTAGAAGAGACTCGATCGTCCATAGAAACGTGTGATAGCTAACTCGTGCGGAGTTGTACACTGTCTCGCGTGCCCTCTCCCGACGCTGAATCTGTAGATTCGAATCGAGAACTCCTCAAGATGGAGCACATCGAGTGCCCGACGATCTGGTACATCGAGTGTGCGAGAGCCTCCGATACGGTGAATCTGGTCGAGTACCGGTATCTCTCTCTCCCCGGCTCTCCGCTCGAGTCGTTTCTCCGGCGTACCTCGGAGCTCACGCTCGATTTTCTCTTTACCTCGCCTCCGGTGTCTCCTCTTCCCGCAGCGGCCGCCACCGATCTCTCGTCTCGCTGCTGCCCGATATCTCTGTCACATTTATCCGTATCCTCTTCTCCCGTGTCGCTCCATCCGAGCACACGCTCCATTCTTTCCGCTCTATCGACGTTCCCTCGTACACCTGCCACGCGTCTTTTCACTTTGTATCTTTCTCCGCGGTCGCGTTGCACGATGCATGCGCGCTGAATTTCTATTCCAAACGCAGCCGTAAAGAAAAAAAGAAGAAAAAATGGTCCCTCGAAGGTTCGTGACCCTGAAGATATCTATATGAAACGAAATTTCATCAAATTATAATGGCTGTATTTTGCATCGCAGAAACGTTTCTCGGGGAAGTACACTTTGAGAACAAAATTGTGGAAGCGAAGCATTTTTTTTTCTTCCTAAAGCAGTGCTTTGACAAATACTTGCCAAGGTTGAAATTTGATGTCGTGCAAATATCTTCAGCGTTATACATTCGTGAACCTGAAAATATCTGCATGAGACTAAATTTCATCAACTTATAACGGCTGTGTTTTGTGCATCGCACAAACTTCGCTCGGGAAAGTAAACTTTGAGAATAAAAATATACAAGCGAGCAATTTTTATTTTTTTCCCTAAGGCAGTGCTTTGACAAAGTCTTGCCAAAGATGAAATGTGATGTCGTGAAAATATCTTCAGCGTTGTACATTCGTGACCCTGACGATATCTTACATGAGACGAAATTTCATCAAATTATAAAGGTTGTGTTTTGCATTGCTCGGGAAAGTACACTTTGAGAACAAAATTATAGAAGCGAACAATTTTTTGTCTTCCTAAAGCAGTGCTTTGACAAAGACTTGCCAAGGTTCAAATTTGATGTCGTGAAAATATTTTCAGCGCTGTACATTCGTGACCCTGACGATATCTTTCATGAGACGAAATTTCATCAAATTATAACGGTTGTGTTTTGCATCGCTCGGGAATGTACACTTTGAGAATAAAAATATACAAGCGAGCAATTTTTTTTCTTCCTAAAGCAGTGCTTTGACAAAGACTTGCGAAGATTGAAATTTGATGTCGTGAAAATATCTTCAGCGTTGTACATTCGTGACCTTAAAGTTATCTGACGAAATTTCATAAAAATATAATGGCGGTATTTTGCGTCGCAGAAACTTGGCTCGGGAAAGTACGCTCTGAGAACAAAATTATACAAGCGAATATTTTTTTTTTCCTCCTAAAGCAATGCTTTGACAAGGACTTGCAAAGGATGAAATTTGATGTCGTGCGGATATCTTCAGCGTCGTGAACGTTCCGCGATCATAGTTGCGGACGTGACGAGCATCGTTCACGGATTGGGGATGAATTCGGAGTTAAATAACCGGAAACGGAGAACGAGGCTGGAAAGGACGAGGAATGACGGAGTGAATCAGGCTGAAGCGAAGATCAATTCCATTCGCCTGAGCGCGGAACGAGATCGATTCCGCAGGCTGACCGGGAATCGCGGCGACTAGAATGTGGCCGGTTTCCTCCCTAACCGAGACGGATCCCTCCACTCCGTCGGAGATTTAAGCCGCATGCTCGAATGGCGCTCGTGTATCAGTTCTGACCAGCCGAATGGGAGGGACACAGCGGGACGGTGAGGGACGGGAAGAGATAAGGGCGGTCCCCCTTCGAGCTAGTAAATTAATTACAGCTTAAAACATCGTTAGGTCGGTTCGTGGCCTCGCTACGTTCGGTTATTAACGCTGTACATCATACTTGCGGCTCTTTTCCTTCGTCCCTTTCGCGGTGTATCCTTCTCGCCTCGTGTTTGAACTTTGCTCCGGAAGCCACGGGGCCAAGTATTCGAGACATTTTTTTTTTTGCCGGAAATACGTCACTTCCGGTCGGAAAATGAAATTTCTAAACAGGTAGTGACCCATTATTATTATTATTACTATGACGTCACTTTCAGTGGAAAAATGAGATTTTCAAACCGGAAGTGACACATTTCCGGTCGAAAAATGAGATTTTCAAACTGGAAGTGACGCACATCCGGTCGAAAAATGAGATTTTCAAACCGGAAGTGACGTATTTTCGATTGAAAAATGAGATTTTGGGACCGGAAGTGAGGCATTTCCGGTCAAAAATGAGGTTCCAAACTCCAGCTGAGTCAATAGTCAAACCATGCCTGGGAAGCTACGTTTTTGGTAATTCGATAAGAAAAAATAATTGTCAAATATTCAAGCTTTATCGGGCCTTGATTATTTTTATTGTTATAGGAAGCCAAAGCGGCTTCGCATAAGCGAGCTCCCAACAGAGCTTAGCACGTGTGCCCACCCAGCGAGAGCAGTTAAATACAGATTATCCTCCCTCGCGCCCTGCGTCCCTTCCAGTACTTTTTTTTTCGTTTCTTTTTCTTTCCGCGATCGGATACACCTCGCCCCTGGGGGGATGAAAATTGTGAAATATCGTCGATGTTCCACGTTCTGGCAATTACAGATATTGGAAAGCCCCTGCTTGCAGCGCGCGCTTCGCACGGAGTATCCGCGACTGGGAGTATTGCGACTGTTTTTTTTTTTTCATGTTCTGCTTTATCTCTCTCTCCCCGATTCGACCAGCTTCGCCAAACTCGAATCCCTCGGGATAATAAAGGTCGCGAATTGATCGGAAAGCTTACCACTTGCCTCCGGAATTAATGTTTTCCACCGGCCTGTCTCTACGATAATATTGCTCTTCCCGGCCGGCTCCCAAAATGGACATATTAAGGGAATACGTCACACAGCGACTTCTCTACTTTTGGAACTAAAATCACAAGTGTTATAACGTAATGAATGAGATTTTTTAAAAATAATTTCTTATCATTTTTTTTTTACATGGATGCCGAGATATATGAGATTAAAGTTTTATCAATTAGCATGAGCTGTATATGCAGGCGCGTGAAAAGCAAAATTATTTTTAAAATAATGTATATTTCCTTTATTAGAATTTTTATTCTAAAATACCGTTACGACATTATTAGGAGCGCTTTAAAAATATATAATCGAGCCGTTAATAAATAAATAAATGAATAAATTCGAACCTGTATATAAATAGATATCTAGACCTTAACACTAGCACCCCCCCCCCCCTTCCGTCATTGACCCTTCGTGGTCACGATGAGTAGAATCCTGAATATCAGGTTTAGATGTTCGAAAAAAATATTAAAAAGTGACGGAGTTATGATTTATTTAAATGAAAAAACCTTTTATCGCGTTTTCTTCTTTACGATTTTTTTTATTATGTTGCCATTTGATTTCTCACAAAAAAATGTAGATCATCTAGAATGTTTGAAGGATGTTTTGTAATTTTTTGAGGTTTTTCCGACCGACACTTAGGTCACAATATTGATTGAAAAATGAACGGGGCAGAATGGACCCAGTGTGACCGTCGAGATCGGTGTAACATGTCTGACTACGAAGGGTTAAGAAACGGCGACCATTGACTTATTCCCTTAACTCGCAAAACGATCGCTAAATCATCAACACGATATGTGTAAAAAAAGACAAAAAAAATTAGACCCGAAACGACGCTAAAGATTTGCCGGCCGCACCGACGTACAACGGCTCCCATTCGACTTCCGGTCTACCCAGTTCCCATAGACTAGTTTCCATTCTTCGACGATTCGCAAGAGCGTACCGGAGTCCGATGCGCTCATCGGCTATGCTGGCGGAGTATTGCCCACGCTCGCCGGCTCTCCCCAAGCTTTCACTCGTATTCCGTGAGATCTCCATATACTCTCCATCGCTCGCGACTCGATCCACTTCTCATCGATCATCGTGTACCCGGAGTCGTTGAACTCGTTTTTCAACCGCCCGGCCTTTTTCCTATAACCGTAATTGACACGAGGAACGCATGCGCGCGTGTAATCAACCTTCCACTCCCGATTCCCATGAGATCTTGTAGAAACTAATGGATTCTTTTTTCGTGTTTTTTTTTTTTTTAACGTATCCGTCCATCGATCCACGAGGGAGTTCGGAACTCCATTTTTGCGTTTCGGGTTTTCCATTATTATTTGCATATCGTAACGAATATGTAGCAGACCATTCGTTGAAACACACGATATCAGTTCGGTTTGACAACAGACGAACGAACGGACGATCGATACAAGATCGATCGTCGTTTCGACTAGTCAGGACGAGACCAAAGCGGACGTGTGACATTATTATTATATAATTAACCTGCTTATAATTACACTGATAAAAAATACGGTTGAATCAACTGAAAATTCGGGCAGGGACGTTCGAATAAATATTTTTGTGGTACAGCTAAAAAATTTGTCAGTTCAACAATTTTTTGGACGATTTAACCAAAATATTTTTGAGCCATAAAGATATTTTGTTCGACCAACTAAATATTTATTTGAACGCCTCTGCCCGAACCTGTACGTGTGACATTATTATTATATAATTAACCTGCTTATAATTACACCGATAAAAAATACGGTTGAATCAACTGAAAATTCGGGCAGGGACGTTCAAATAAATATTTTTGTGGTACAGCTAAAAAATTTGTCAGTTCAACAATTTTTTTGGGCGATTTCACCAAAATATTTTTGAGCCATAAAAATATTTTGTTCGACCAACTAAATATTTATTTGAACGCCTCTGCCCGAATCTGTAGTTGATTCAACCGTACTTTTCCATCAGTCTAACATATAGGGTAAAAGTGGGGAATATGGTCCGGTCCATATATCATCGATTTACGTGTTAATCGAGGTGGGCCATATTCACTACTTCAACCCTATCATTATCAACAGTATCCGCCCCAAAAACCGAACACGCGCGTTATTCATTCGCTTGGTCCTTACAATATGTGTATATGTATGTATATAATTTTTTTTTTCGTGCCTTAATTTATTTATCGTCGTGTTCGATCCGATCGGATGAGACGCTCGGACTTTGGCGAACGGAGTGTCTTCCGGTCTTTGAAGGGAGTCGAAGCGGCGAATAAGAAACAAACAAGTCGCGTGTAGATTGCCGGGAGGCGATAATGGGCTTCCCGCTAGGGCGCGACTTACCTCCTGCCTACTACCTATTATACCTACAACGTTCTATCTATATCCAACGCGAGCGCGGTTTTATAGATACAACCGGCAGTCACTGTACGCATGTGTAGTCCCGGCACTCTTGCCTCGATCTCTGTCTCGTTGCACTTACGCTGGAGGAACTAGAATGCGAAGAAGAAGAAGAAGACGAAGAAGTGGCAGAGGTGGAGGTGGTGCACGGCTTGCCCGGGCAGAGGACAGGAGTAAGAAGCCGACAGATACACAGTAGAGAAAGAAGAACCCGGGAGAGCCTCGAGCTATGCTGGTTATGCGGCCAGTGGCTCCCATTCGAGATCCGACCGGCTTGGTCGATTCTTCGCTCATCATCCTCCGCTACCATCTTCGATCCGGATGCCATGCGAAGGTCCCGTACGGGTGCTCAGAGCTCGGGATAACTCGTTGGCAAATTACCGATTCGCACATCGAGCGGGAATGGCATCGAGGAAAGAATCGGGAAGCAATCGACAATTGGAGAACGAGAATCGAAACTGATGAATCGGTTCTTCCGATGCAGCCGTAGCGCCGGTATGCAAGAACCGAGAGAAAAAGAACAGCGGGTTTCAGCCGATTCCGAGGGTGAGCGTCAACTTCATCCTGTCTCATCTTCCACTTCATCCCGCCTCTTCGACGGCGTCTCGGTCCGTCGGGGCTACCATGCGAGATCAGACCGGCTCTGCTGATTCTTCGCTCATCATCCTCCGCCACCGTCTTCGATCCGGATGCCATGCGAAGGTCCCGTACGGGTGCTCAGAGCGCGTCCTGATAACTCGTTGGCAAACTACTCTTTCCCACATCGAGCAGGAATCTTATCGCGGAAAGAGATGAATCGGTTCCGTCCGATGCAGCCCTAGCGTATGTACGAACGGTATGTACGAACCGGAAGAAGAAGAGGAACAGAATTTGATCGGAGGGACGCGGTTGATGCACGCACGAATCATCCGCTTCCGAGGGTCGGCTTTAACTTCATCCTGTCCCATCTTTCTTTTCTCCTGTTACTTCACCTGCAGTTAACACGTTGGCTAACTACTCATTCCCACATCGAGCGGGAATCGTAACGAGGAAAGAGTTCGGAAGCGATTGCCAGTTGGACAACGGGAGTAGAAACAGATGGATCGGCCTCTTCCGATTCAGCCCTAGCGCAGTTATGGAAGAACTGGAAGAAGAAGCAGAGCAGAATTTGATTGGAGGGACGCATTTGATGCACGCACGAATCATCCGCTTCCGAGGGTCGGCTTTAACTTCATCCTGTCCCATCTTTCTTTTCTCCTGTTACTTCACCTGCAGATAACAGGTTGGCAAACTACTCATTCCAACATCGAGCAGGAATCTTACCGAGGAAAGAGTTTGGAAGCTATCGCCAGTTGGACAACGGGAGAAGAAACATATGTATCGGTCCCTTTCGATTCAGCCCTAGAGCCGGTATGTAAGAACCGGAAGAAGCAGAGGAGCAGCGTTCGATCGGAGGGACGCGGTTGATGCACGTATCGCCCGATTCCGAGGGTCAGCGTTGACTCAATGCTGTCCTACCTTCCTTTTTATCCTATTTCTTCACCGGCGGGTCACTCGTTGGCGACTTATTGATTCCCACATTGAGCAGGAATCTTATCGAGGAAAGAGTTTGCAACGGAAGAGTTTCCAGTTTACAACGGAAGTAGAAACAGATGTATCGGTCCCTTCCGATTCGGCCCTAGCGCCAGTATGTAAGAACCGGAAGTAGAAAAGGAGCAGAATTCGATTGGAGGGACGCGGTTGATGTACGAATCATCCCATTCCGAGGGTCCGCGTTAACTCAATCTTGTCCTATCTTTCTTTTATTCTGCTACATGTCTGGACAGGTAACTCGTTGGCGAATTACTGATTCCCACATCGAGCAGGAATCTTATGGAGGAAAGAGTTCAGAAGCTATAGCAAATTGGACAACGGGACTGGAACCAGATGTATTGGTCCCTTCCGATTCGGCCCTAGCGCCAGTATGTAAGAACCGGATGTAGAAGAGGAGCAGAATTCGATTGGAGGGACGCGGTTGATGCTCGAATCATCCCACTCCAAGGGTCCGTGTTAACTCAATCATGTCCCATATTCCTTTTATCCTGCTACATGACTGGCTAGATAACTCATTGGGGAATTAGGATAAAAGTGGGGAATATGGACCGGTCCATGTATCATTGATTTACGTGTTAATCGAAGTGGGTCATATTCACCACTTTTACCCTACTGATTCCAACATCGAGCAGGAATCTTATGGAGGAAAGAGTTCGGCAGCTATAGCCAATTGGACAATGGTGGTAGAAACATATGTATTGGTCCCTTCCGATTCTGCCCTAGCGCCAGTATGTAAGAACCGGAAGTAGAAAAGGAGCAGAATTCGATTGGAGGGACGCGGTTGATGCCCCAATCATCCCACTCCAAGGGTCCTCGTTAACTCAATCCTGTCCCATATTCCTTTTTTCCTGCTACATAACTGGCTAGGTAACTCATTGGCGAATTAGGGTAAAAATGGGGAATATGGACCGATCCATATATCATCGATTTACGTGTTAATCGAAGTGGGCCATATTCACCACTTTCACCCTACTGATTCCCACGTCGAGCAGGAATCTTATGGAGGAAAGAGTTAGGCAGCTATAGCCAATTGGACAACGGTAGTAGAAACAGATGTATTGGTCCCTTCCGATTCGACCCTAGCGCCAGTATGTAAGAACCGGAAGTAGAAGAGGAGCAGAGTTCGTTCGGAGGGACGCGCGGTTGATGCACGCACGAATCATTCGATTCCGAGGGACCGTGTTAACTTCATCCTGTCTGATCTTCCTTTTTATCCTCTTTCTTCACCGGCGTCTCGGTCCATCGACGTCATATCCACAGGCGCACCTATTCGCCGGGCCATTATTGATCGTAACTCGCCGACGACCCAGCGAGCGAGACTCTCACTCTCATCTCATTTCACCTCGTCTTTCTCGAGCCGCCTCGCCGACTTCCTCTCCTCCGTCCTGTTCTGTTTACTCTTCTGCCTCTCGCAGCTCACAGCTCCGCAGCGCGAATTCCTAGGGATTTCCCGACGAAGGTGGACCTGTCCTTGCTCCTTGTTTTATCCCCCGCTCCGTCGACCGACCCTCCTTCCGCAGGACCTCTCCTCGACGCCGCGCCGAGTGTAACTTTGTTAGGGAGGTTGCGACGAAAGGAATCACCTTTTTCCCCGAGTTTTCCCAACTCCCGGAGGAGCTACCCTTGGATACATGGAAGAGAGACGTCTTTCGATCCCTTTCGGAAACTACGCACTCCGACAGCTCAGTCACGGCCGTCACGGATATGTCCGACATGTGTTGGCAGACCGCAGAAATATCTAATTTCGATGGCCAATTCTGTCCTGAGGCGTTAAGGTTGGAGTTGCACATTGGCTGGACAAATGAAAGTTGTATTTGATAGATAGAATTTATTTGGTATTGGGATAAATCTCCAAAGTACCATAACATTATAAAGGTAGCAATTTAGTGCAGACTTTACCTAAAAATAAGACAGAAATAGTACGGAGTAAGCGAAGGTTAGCAATCTAATAAACGAAAAATTCGGGGAAAGTAGATTATGGCATTGTGGAAATTTCGAAGTATCGATATTTGAGTTTCGAAAACAAAATATAATAAATAAAACATATAAAAATATTTTATGGGAACTATTGAGTATGAAGACGGAACGAATTTTGGGTCACGTAGTTGGGAGTAGGAGAAACAATTTGCACGTCAACATAACGTACAAGATATGTAGTTAAGCAGAATGTTTATCGATACAATTTCGCGATCGATAATAAATTGGCCAATGATTCACAGAGAAAAAAAAATCAACTGAGTCAACAAAATGTGCGCTTACGGGTGGCGAAGCAAATATTTTGTTGATCGAAAAGAATACCTCGTTGATTGAACTAACAAGGCCGTCGAAGCAAATGTTTCTTTACTTACTACGACCATTATTCCGTTCAATCAACCAAATATTTATTTCGCCACCCGTAAGCGCTCATTTTGTTAAATCAATTGATTTTTTTTCTCAGTGTTGATTGTTATATAGATTCGACGTATTTCTATATGCTCGCGGCTTTCGGGATAGATCTAATGGATTGGCACAGGTGATAAACCAGTGGTCTCGAACTCGAAGTATCGGCTTATTGGTATAGAGCAGGACAACTGTTGGCAGGCCAATAGCCGATATTAATTAAAGAATTCCTGTGGAAACAGTCGATAAGCCTAATATTTGTCTCATCGATTTAATCTAATACAATTTCATCAAAATACAAATAAGACTGAAAAAAAACTCAATCATGACACTTTTCCACCAATAAACCACGCTAAAACTGTCGACTTTGGATTTAGGTGTTTAATGCAAATAACCGATAATATTGCTTGCACTTTTGCAGACATGGTCCTCTATTATGCATTGTTTGTAACATTAACTTCAAAAAATTGGCATTCTATCTAATAACAAAATTCGTGCTCGTACCACCTTAAGAAAAAGATCAGCAACATTAGCATCGGAAAGACGTTATCTTTTTTTTTATCTTGGACCCTCCCGGTAACTTTTCCGGTTAGTCTGTGGAACTATTTTTCTTCATTGCGGAACTGCATCGGAATCTCCATCCCAGACAGCGATAAAAACTTCCAGTCCGTTTCGGTCTGTTCAACGGTGAAAGGCTCAGACAGTGTGCGTTCGCGTGCGAGGGAACCCGTATCCTTTTTCGGCACGTCGTCGAACTCTCGCTTTCGCGGATAGTGTGTATTACACGAGCCCGACACTCTCGCAGTTTCTCGTCTAGATGTCTATCTCGAGGAGCACGAGGAACATCGTCGAGCGAGGAATCGGCTGCAGGTGGAAGGCGATAGTGGTACGCTTCGGAGTTCGCGGTTCTTGCGAGATTCTCCGCGACTACTCTTCAACGTATGGTTCTTACATTGCGAAAAAAAGGAGTTATTTCTACTGTACGGAATGATTCCCCGAGGAAACGTCTGTACATATAGCTTCTGTCGAAAGATATTTAATTCATTAAACTATAATTATATTTGCAATTATGATTCGTCTTTACCGTCCGAACCATAAAATATAAGCGTCCCCACAGCGAATTATATTTTATGGTAGAAAGCGACTATGATTCCTCTGACTATGTAATCTTGTTTTCTCAGTGTATTTCGCAATGTACTTCATACGGACTTCGGAGCTTGCGGTTCGTGCGAGATTCTTCGCGACGACTCTTCTTACATTGAGGAAAAAAGGAGTTAAAGGAGTTATGGTAATACAGAATGATTCCCTGAGGAAACGGCTATATATATAGTTTCCGTTGAAAGATGTTTAATTCATTAAATTATAATTCTATGGGCTCCGGTCGATGGCCGGATTGGCAATGTTATTAAAAACGACTTATCAACAAATAGAGAGATGTGGGGTAAAAGTGGTGAATATGGCCCACCTCGATTAACACGTAAATCAAGGATATATGGACCGGGTCATATTCCCCACTTTTACCCTACCGGAGATTCTATGGACCAACTGTTATTGTCAATAAATATCTTTTTACTACTACTATAATTATATTTGACATTATAATTCGTGTTTGTCGTCCGGACTATAAAAAAAATATAAACGCCTTCACAGCGAATTATATTTCATAGTAGAAAAATGACTAGGGTAAAAGTGAATATGGCCCACCTCGATTAACACGTAAATCAATGATATATGGACCGGGCCATATTCCCCACTTTTACCCTATGATTTCTCTATGAAAATTTTTTCGCAGTGCATATCGTTGTGTTCTTCACTCGGACTCATGCCGGCCGTAAGCGGAATCAATACCTCGAATTAGGCAAGCTCAGCGCGCCGTCCTGTAGAGATCGTAACTCGCCGGCGCCATATTGGATTCCACGCTCTCTCAATTCGATAACCAATACCCGAGTTTTTAACGGTCCGCGGCGACGAAATGGTATTTTGTCCGCGCCATATTGGAATCCACGCTCCCTCAATTCGATAACCAATATCCGAGTTTTTAACGTGAACCGCGATGAAATGGTATGTTGCCGGGCGCCATATTGGCCACGATTCTCTTGCCATTCACAATTCCCGGCTCGGGAATCGTGCGGTGGAACTCTCCGGCTTCTCTTTTCACCGGAGCCGACTGTACGCTCGGCCGGCGAAGCCGGCTGATCGGTGAGCTTCGAATTAGAGCATACCACTCGGCGCTAAGAGGATCGGCAACCGCAGAGTGGCCGGAGAAATATAAAGTGCATCGAGCCACAATCAACCGCAGAAGCAATTTCTTCCGCAGTCGGACTATCGCGATGGAATAGGTACAGTAAGGGTGGTAAATATGCCTGCGGCCAAATGGAGAGGAGGGGGGGGGGAACGAAGAGGGGTGGTGGGGGAGACGAGCGGCGAATCGATGAGGAAGAATCGTGATGCTGTTAGCTCTCTCGGAACTAGTTTATACCCGTACACTAACCCAACCCGTGTATGCCCAGACAGATAGAAGCATTCTTTTCTCGTGTTCCTTTTAGCCTCGGTTCGTTTCGCTTCTTTCCTACCGGGTAATATAATAAATGTGATAGCAGCGGGCCGCAGCCGGTGCGCGAGGTTTCCGACTGGAGTCCGCACGTCCGAGGGCAGCCGCAGGGAGTCGGAGTGGTCCGAGCGGTGAAAGAGAGGAAAAAAAAAGGATGGGTTCTATGCCTGGGCGAGGCTCAAATTGCTCTCATTTCCCGAGGCCCCCCGACGACTCCGTCTTTGTCCTTCGCGCTATTAAATCAGAGCTAGCGCCGGAGAGTAAGACCGGAGGGCAAGGACGAGGTTGGAGTGTGCGAGGCAAAAAGCGCGGGCATCGGCGACGATGACGGCACCGAGTCCTCGCGATCTCCGCACTGGGAAAGGTAAAGTTTGCGGGGTTTTTGTTCCGGTCCGAAGTACGGCACGCGATCCTTCAGCCGAAGGTCCGTCGGCTGCTGAGGGGAAAGCTCGTCTATCCTGGACCTTCGGCAAATCGAAGGCATTACGGTGGGAATGAGACACAGGACGCACGCTGGGCGAGCTCTGGCCGACGTTCTGCCGATTCCGGCTCTGTGCGTCGCTCTCACTGTGGCGATGACGTTGCGACGCCGAGTTCCGCGTCAACTTCGTTTCCGTGATTTTCCACCCAGTGAACTTTAAAAGCAACGACACGAGGAGTGAAATCCGGTGGGAATGGGACACAGGACCGACGCTGGGCCAACTCTGGGCGAGCTTTGGCTGACGCTCTGCCAATACCGGTCCTGTGTGTCACTCTCATTATCGCGATGTCGTCAAGATGCCGATTTTCTCGTGAAATTCGTTGACGAACGAACAAATCGTGGAAAGCTCCGTTCGCTTCTTGCCGATGGTTCGACCGGAGTTTCCGCGATTTTCCACCCAGCGAACGTTAACAGCAACAACACGAGGAGCAAAATCCGGTGGGAATGAGACACAGGACCGACGCTGGGCCAACTCTGGGCGAACTCTGGGCGAGCTCTGGCCGACGTTCGGTCAATACCGGCCCAGTGCGTCGTTCTCACTGTGGCGATGATGTTGCAACGCCGATTTTCGCGTCAACTTCGTTGACGAATGAACAAATCGTGGAAAGTTTCGATCGCTTCTTGCCGGTGATTCGTCCGGGGTTTCCGCAATTTTCCACCCAGCGAACGTTAAAAGCAACGACACGAGGAGCGAAATCCGGTGGCGGGAAGAGCGACTGCGACCGAGGGGGATTTCACCGAGACATTAAAGAGGCTTGATCCCACCGAAGGAGGACGCTGCGAGAGATTCTTGGTAGCGAAATGCTAGGATGAACGAGAGGATTTTCCCAAAGCCGAATTCTCGGGGCTGACGTCGTCAAGCACCGGCTTACACCCCATAAACGTGATTCTCAGCGGAAGCGTCGTTACCCGGGACGTACCCACGCGAAATCCTCGTACATCGGACTTTACCATCTTTTATAACTTCGCAGTTCTTTTGGATTTCACCGTCGGGGAGCTCGCGTTCGACAATCGAGACGTCTCGGACATGAAAAATCGTTTCCTAGTCGGAGAACAGCCGATGCGAATAGGGGGAGAGCGCGAACCCTTGTTCTCCATAGGAGACTTTCTTTTTATGTTCCTGACTTCAGCCTCGCATCAGATTTATATTGATTGCCAACTGGAACAGATTCCGGAAAGATTGACCTAACTGAATGATGACTCAAAACCCTTTTATCAGAAAAAAACTGAAATGATGACCTGTAAAATGCATCAAGCGCATCCACTTCGTTCGCACCCGAGTCGAGACCTCTTCCTCTCCATTGCCTTGTTCCCAACTTCAGCCTCGCATCAGATTTATATCGATTGGCAACTGGAACAGATTCCGGAAAGATTGACCTAACTGAATAATGACTCAGAACCCTTAAAAAAAAAAAAAAAAACAAAAAAAACTGAAATGATGACCTGTAAAATGCATCAGGCGCATGCACTTCGTTCGCGCCCGAGTCGAGACCTCTTTCTCCCCACTGCCTTGTTCCCGTAAATCGAGACGTCCGGGCAGTGAAAAATGTTCCCTAATTTGACAATGGTCGATATATAAAAAAGAGAAAGTAGGGTGTAAGAAGAGGAAGGTTTCGTTCGGCGAAGTTTGGCTAGCGATATATCACGCGAAGGACGACGACGACGCCTGCCTCGCCCTCGTTCGTCTCGCGCAACCAACTTTTACCGTTTAATAAGTTGCTGCTATTTTTCACCCACAGCCTGCTGGAATCCCTATTCCTCTCCGCTCCGGGCTCCAGGGTCGAGTGCTCCGCAACCCCTGTCGTTCAAACTCGCCCCACGCCGCTCTTCCAACTCGTTCCTCTTTTATTTTTCCTCGCCCTAATAGCGCGGACCAAGGGTTTTCCCGTCGCGAAATTCGTTCGTTAAACTCGTTCCTGATCGCGGAGAATGCGCGCCCGCGACGTCGCTGCCGAGGCAGGCAAGGCCGCGCTCTCCAGACAGGTGCCTCGCGTATCCTACCTTCGCCGACTCAACTTCTTTTCTGATGTCTTCAAGGTGAAACTCACTCAACGATCGCCCAACGACGCGCATCTCTCCTCTCCGCCTCACGCGGTCATCGGGGCTCTTGTTCCACGAGCCGTTCGACTTCCCAGCTTACGTCCTCATAATCCTTAGCCTCGTGGAAGTCATTACCAGCGTCTACCGTCGCCTTTACTGGTTCTTCTCTTCTGCGAATTTTAACGAAGGGACGCGGGAACCCAGCTCTTGGATTCTTTTCCGATCCGATCGCCATTCTTGTGTGTCCTTTGTGATCGGGAGCATGCACTCTAAAAACTAGCGTGTTATTTCAACTTGATTTGGGCGTGTCAATCGTGTAGTCACTTTTTACGGGTTGTTTTTCAACGACGCGCTTTACTTTAGAGGTGTAACACATCTAGAACCGTGTTTTTGCACGCTGAGAGACGGATCTAGTAAAAACTACCGATCATCTAAGAAAAATTACCATAGCACATAATAGAGGACTAGAGCGCCACTCATGGCGGCAAATCTCAAATTTTTCAAAAATTTTTACCATAATATCTATGAAAAATTCTTATACATCCGGAACTTCCTACCACAGGTTTAGAGGTGTAACACATCTAAAACCGTGTTTTTCCACACTGAGAGAAGGATCTAGTAAAAACTACCGATCGTCTAAGAAAAATTACCATAGCACATAATAGGGGTCTACAGCGCCACCTATGGTGGAAAGTCTCAGATTTTCCAACAATTTTTACCATTAATATCTATGAAAAATTCTTATGAATCCGGAACTTCCTACCACAGGTTTAGAGGTGTAACACATCTAGAACCGTGTTTTTCCATACTGAGAGAAGGATCTAGTAAAAACTACCGATCGTCTAAGAAAAATTACCATAGCACATAATAAGGGACTAGAGCGCCACCTAGGGCGGCAAGTCTCAGATTTTCCAAGAATTTTTACCATAATGTCTGCGAACAATTCTTATAAATCCGGAACTTCCTACCACAGGTTTAGAGGTGTAACACATCTAGAACCGTGTTTTTCTACACTGAGAGAAGGATCTAGTAAAAACTATCGATCATCTAAGAAAAATTACCATAGCACATAGTAGGGCACTAGAGCTACCTATGGCGGCAACTCTCAGATTTTCCAAGAATTTTTACCATCTACGAAAAATTCTTATAAATCTGGAACTTCCTACCATAGGTAGCGCCCTAGTTCCCTACTAGGGGAGACCGGGGACACAAGTAACACGGGTCAATTGTAACAATCGGCTGCGCAACGCCGCGCATGATCGGACGCATCGTATATGAAGTGATAAATATTATAAACATCACCTCATAAGGTGATGTGATAATCTTGCTCACTTCATATCCGATGCGTCCGATCATGCGCAGCCACTTGTTACTTTTGTCCCCGGTCTCCCCTATGATAATAGCACTCGGGCGATATAGTCATATTTACTAGATCCTTCTCTCAGTGCATCTATTCCCTTTGTACACTTTGATTATTTTGTGAAACCCTGAACTGTGTGTTGTAACACGCTTAGAAACACGCGCTCATCGGGCTCTTGTTCCGTAAGCTGTTCAACTTCACCGCTTACGTCCTCATAATCCTGAGTCTCATGGAAGTCTCCAACGTCATTAGTAGAGTTTACCGACTCCTTTACTGGTTCTTCACTTCTGCGAATTTTAACGAAGAGTCGCAGGAGAACACAGCTCTTGGATTCTTTGTCGATCCGATAGCGATTCTTGTGTGTCTTTTGTGATCAAGAGCAAGCACTCTAAAAACGAGCCTGTTGTTTCAACTCTCTTTGGGCGTGTTAATCATGTAGTCAGTTTTTACACGCTCTGTGCGTGTTGCTTTCCAACGACACGCTTCGACTGTGTAGGTTCAACACACCCAGAACCGTGTTTTTCAATGTATTCATTTTCTACACTTTTCTCGACTTCCTCAAACCTCAAAGGCGAAAGGAATTTCAAAAGAGAAACGAATCTCATATGATAAGTGATAGAATTTGAACGGGCAAGCAATCTGAAGCAATTACTTTGATAACCTTTTCGTCATCGTTTATACCGTTTATATCGAGGTTCTCAGAATGATTGCTTCAGATTGCTTGCCCGCTCAAATTCTATCACCTATCATATGAGGTTTGTTTCACTTTTATATGAATAAACTTTTCATCACTGTATCACCGTATCATCGCCGACTCATATCTTGTAATAAAGCCCCTGGGCAAATGTTTCTTTTGGGATTGGTCCTTTAGTGTAAGGAATTGTCTATTTGATCGAGGAGGGACCGCACAGCGGGTGGTTGGGCAAACGGAGTTGTTGTTTTTCCAGTGTCATCATTTCGTTAGTCACACAGACCGACCGCTTTACGGGCCGTCTCTTCGAATTGACGGAATTCCTCGATGGAAATGACAAAATTCTGTAGCTGTTCGTGGAAAAGAGAGACGTCAAAATCGAGGCGAATCGGGAGGGGAGGAGGCCGAGCGATGGGAGGAGAGGATGTGATCGGGAAGCAAAGTGGCCCTGCGGATATCGAGCCTCGGCTTTCGCTCTCGTTCTCACCGCGTGCCCGAGCAGTCCCGACATCGTTGGATTCATGCTTCACTCCGGGCTCGACTGGTGTTGGGAGCTTTTGTTGCCCGCCAGCACGCAACCTCCACCCGTTCCGGGACTCCGACGATGCCACCGACGGTAGACGAGACCGGATAGAAATGGAAAGCGGAATTCGCGGTGAATTTCAATGGCTCCCGCGAGATCGTGCCTGGAAAGCTTCCGGAGCGATCGGGAAAAGCAGCACCCGTTCTCCGCCACTCTCGCCACTCTCCCGTCCCTTCGCCAAGCAACTTTCTCCGGAAAGTTTTTTCTCGAGCTTGAGAATCCGAACCCCACTGGCGTAGAATTCCCTTTCACCTTTCGACGATTCGATAAGCCCCACAAAGTTTCGGGCTACCCTCCTTCGATCTTCTATATTTTGTTCTCTGATCTTCGGAGGCTCGATTATTCCCGGTTTCTCTTTTGGACGACGCGTTCGATCGCCATGGAAAGGAATAAATGGGGCTGTTTAAATATTGTTTCGTTCTAATGGAACAAATAACACGCGTGTTTGGTTGTGGGGCGGATATTATTAAGTACAATCGCAGCTAAATATCTCGAGCACGAACTGTCAAAGATCTGGCCTCTCTGAAAGTCCGGTCAAGACTGTTGTCAACTGGTCAATCGATAAGCGGTCCGTTTGTCATCTGTCATACCGAGCTATTCCGGTAATCTACACTGAGAAAACATAACGTAGTAAAAGCAACTATACTGACTTTATACACGGAAAGAAAATATCATTGATTCAAGTAAAATTTGCTTGCGGGCTGCCAATGAACAAAAAAAAAATCTTGTTTCAATTCAACTTTCAATTCGTTTAATTTTATGCCGGATTGAAACGATAACATATCACCTTGCCAGTTTTGCCGTCATTGTTTCAATGCCGTATGGAATTGTAAGAATTACAAGTAGAATTGAAACAAACATTTTTTTCTTTGGCAGCCCGCAAGCGAATTTTTTTTCAGTGTACCATAAAAAGTAGTTCCCAGGGGAAACGTTTACATTTTATAGTTATGACAGTGACAAAAAATCATGGTTGCAACGATAATTATAATTTAACCAATTGAATATATACTATCAAAAACGATCTATATAGACGTTCCACCTGGGAACTATCGGCATAGTAGAAAATACTATTCTTTTCCTCAATGTAGTTTCCTCATCTCTATATTCATTTCATTGATTTTTTTTTGGCCATTCATCGATCGCCTCGAAAACTTTCGATTAATCGTTGGCGACAGCTTCGGAAATAAAACTATGCTAGTGAAGGTCTCGCCTTGCACACAGAGAAAAAGGATGGTATTTCCTACTATAACGAATAGTTCCCAGGGTCGACGTCTATATAGATAGTTTGTCATAGTATAGGGTAAACGTGGGGAATATGGCTCGGTCCATATATATCATTAATTTACGTGTTAATCGAGGTGGGCCATATTCACCACTTTTACCCTATACTCAATTAATTAAACTATAATTATAGTTACAACTATAATTTTTGGTCATTGTCGTAACTGTAAAATGTACACGTCCCCCCTGGGAACTATTTACTATGTAAGTTTTTCTCAGTGCACGGAATTTGCCTGATACGAGTCAGGAACCCAATGTTCGTTATTAATTTTTTGTTCGTCTCTCTAAAAAACATCATGAAAGATTCTTCATCCGTAAATTGACCAGACTCCGATAAGTCGATCCAACTCAGTTGGCGAGAAAATGGAGTGCACTTTTTATTGCCGACCGAAGAGCGGAGGAGATTCCACGTCGCCTTCAGACATTGAAAAACGGCCTTTCGCGCTCCCTCTCACATTTTTTTTTGTACCTCTCCGACTCGAATCGTTTTCTCTCCCTTGTCAGATAAGACATCCAGAACTTCAGCGCACACTCCAGAGCGGACCTCTGTATCTTCATCTTCATTGAAACCGTCTCGAATCCGTACTTTTCCGAAGAAAAACCCCGTAAAATTGATGGGCAATCGCTGTCGCTTTTTCCAGTCTCTCTCGCCCGGTAACTTTCTTTCCCGAAAGAAATTAAGAGATTCCTCCTCCTAATCCTCGAGCGGCTTCGGCTCTGTCGTCTCGTCGAGTTAACGCGTCGGAAGAGGTCTTCCAGGATCGTTCGTCCCGGGCCGATCGAGTAATTTATAGGTAATCGAGCAGCGCAATTTCAAAGTTTTCCTCGCCACCCGAGAGCCAACAGCTTCAGACCGCGGTGTCTGCGAGAGGGACGACCCTCTCGAGAGCCAGCGTCGACGCCGCGGCAGCGCTCAAGGAGGATAACGACAAGGACCGAAGGGCAGAATCGAGACTCGGGGAATGCGTGCAAGTGAAAAGCCACCGATGTACGAGAGCGAGAAGCCGGAGGGGGGCTGGATTTACCATAAGAATGGTTGCCATTATTCGCATAGATCCGAGGCGGGTGATAGCGGGTAGTCGGGGCGAGAAGGATCGCTCGAGTCGAAAATGGCCAAAGCCGGAGCTAAGGGGCTGGTGACAGATGCTCTGTATGCAAATTCGCGCGGCCCGAAGAAATCTTCCTACCGGCCTCGGCTCGTTGGAAAAGCCTCCCGTGCAGCCAGATACACCATCAAAACGGAACCGAAGTTGTAGCAGCCCTTCATGTTCCTCTGCCTCCGCGTCTTGTCTTTTTTCGTGAGAATGACTGGGAAAATTCCAACCACGACTTTATCTATATCGTCGTTCAGAACCCGGAATAATGGTTATTTTTTCCTCTTGCGAAGCCGCCTAGAATCCAACTTTTAGATATTTTA
>JAPYZC010001324.1:0-20113 GCA_030522665.1 Ichneumoninae sp. A BG-2022a | reverse complement strand
TCTTTTTCATTCTTTTTTTTTTTTTTTTTTAATGTGACGGCGGTCGCTTCCCATGCGGCGTACATCGCTCTCCCATCGACAAATTTGCGAGGAATATTTAATACTTGATTCTATTGCTTCATCAATAGTGGGCATTATGGAATTGATCGAGGAGCTTCAATCTGCTGGGGAATTGAAAATTGCAAGTTTTTTTTCGATGATTAACTTTTTTTTTGCTTTCGTTCTTGCGGCTTTATGGAAGAGGCTGTGTTTTTGAAGAAAATGGACATTTTGGGATTTTAGTGTCAGGGTACTTGTAGAGTGATCGAAAAGGTTGGAAAATGTGATTTTTAGCTGGCGGATTTTTTGCGCTCGGATGTGTGCGAGTGTGCGAGATTGGTTCTTCGAAAATTTGACTTGACGATTCTTTGCATTAATTATTGCGATAAATTTCTACCCTTTTGAGTAAGCCGAAGTGGGTCAACAAATTTTATCGTACCGAAAGCTATGCGCAAAACGGTAAAAAAAATAAGGAAGCCACACGGAGAAAACTGGTTTTGTTCACTGTAAAAAAAATTGTGTTTTGTCAATCATTTGTTATTGGAACAGCAATAAAATTTGGCTGTTGCGGCAAAAGAATTTGCTGCTAACATGAAAAATTTGCTGCCACACCGAAACATTTTGTCGTCCCTATACATTAAGTAGGACACAGCGGGGCAAAATGGGACAGTAAGGCAGAACGCAAATTCGCAAATTTTCCCTATTTCGATGCCACATTTTACCCCATCGATACATTCGAATCTTCCACCTCCTTTAGCCCCACCGACCGATAAAAAAATTACTGTAAAATGGAGTTCCGTCCCACATTCCCATTTCCCCCGCTCGTCCCCAAACAAATTACCCGCGATAACAAAGTTCCCGCTGTCCGAACAAATTTTATATTTCCCCGTGCGCCTGCAAATTACTTTGCGCCCTTTTTTTCCTCAGTTTCTTCTCGACTCAATCATAAGCTATTTCGGCTCCAGTTCGGGTGTCTGGGGATTGTTGCAGAAGTGGAATAAAATAATCATTGAGGGATGGCTTTGCGGTGGCGAGGGTCGAGAATCGGTCGATCCGGTGCTCTCCATCTCGCTCCGACGGACGCAGAGTCGGGAAGCTCGCGAGGGGTGGCCCGCCGAAAGCAGAGGCGGCGGGGCATCCCTCGTCCGTGGGTGGCCCAGGACGGCCGGTGTCTCACGACCGGCGTAAACGGCTACGTGCGTAACACCCGAACCGCGAGCGAGCGAGCGAGATCGTGGAACAGCGGGAGAGAGAGAGAGAAACCGCCGACGCCCCGAGGACGCGGAGCATAGAGCCGTATCCGCGTGTACGCCGCCCGAAGCCACCACTTTCCTACCCCTCAGGTTTCTGGTCGGCTCCCTCGTGTTACAACGAATCCGACAAGCTACGCCGAGCTACAACAACCCCGGCTCTAATACCCAGAGGTCTCTCCGTCTCTCTTCCCGCCACTAAATCACTCCTAAGGGCTGCTAAATAGCCGGCGTGTTCTCTAGCGAGGCGTGTCCGCGCCCGCGTGTGGTCCGCTTCAAGCTCAACAGCAGAAACGGGTGTACGAACAACTTGATGCCGCGCCCGACGAAAAGCTCGTGGCTTCTCGCTGCAAACCCGACACCCCAGTACGATTCACCCGACGCCCATCTTACGTCATCCCGCATGCGGCACACTTCCTGCTCAAATATTCGGGATGCGAAGCTAATCCGAGCTTCCGTAACGAAAACGGTACGCTGCGACGAGAATGGAAACATGCCGCGAAGTTGAGGAAGATTGTCGAGGTAGTCATTTTTTTTTGTTTAGTTTTGTTTTTTAGTCAATCGGGGTCTTACACGGTTAAAAATTACACGGTTAAAAATTAAAAGATAACACCAAGGTGACGAATCGTATGAGCAAAATAATGCGACTGAAATAAAAATAAAAATTAGATATAGAAATGTTGTTTCTATGTCTATTTTGTTGTGGGGCAAAATTCTCTTGTTCTTTTGTTTCTGTCACCAATTAAAGTGAGTAGCAATGTACGAGTTTCAATTTAAAAAATTGTTTTTTTATAATTCTTTTGTCGTTATTTCTTAATTATGCGTTCACATTTTTTTTATCCCGACCAATTTTGAAACCTTGACACTTCTCAAATGCAAATTAAAAGCGAAACTATAAACCAAAAAAAAACCGCGACCAAAGTCACAGAAACTCGACTAAAAGCCAAAAACAAAAACAGTATCGGGACAGTGATAATCTATCCCGATTGTGGGAAAGCTCGGATCGAGTTCCTATCAAGTTTCACCGTAGCGCCTCACGGAAAGCCCCAGGAGTCTCCTAAACTTTCAATCATCCCGATTCCACAAATTGCTCGCAGTGCTCGCGAAACCGAAGATACGTGGAAAAGTCACTGGAGCTCCTCGCCATATCATGGACGCGCCGATCGTCCCACGAGACGATCGCGCCCTGAATCGACACTGGTGACTCTTCCCCGCGTCGTGAGTTACGGGACGTATCCGAGACAGATGTGCGGCCGTCAATCCCGATCCGTAACGCACAAGTGCAGTTAAATCTACATTCCCTCGCCGCTAAAAAAAAAACTCTCGTGTGAAAGTCTCCGAGTTTCAACGTAATCATTATCGTTTCTCCGAAACGCCCACGCACACCGCATTTACAAACTCAAACCGATAAACACCAGAAACTGGCAAAAGCGTGACGAAACGCCACAGCGTACACCGTCGCTCCACAGATGCGTGAGTAATTTCCAATGATTATCGTATATCCCGGATTCTCTGCAACAAGGAGACACGAGTCGAGCGACACAGAAGTTTAGTCGCTCCGGTTGTTTCCCATGACCGAGCCGGGATTACGACGGGCTGAGGCCTGCGCCGATCGAGAGCAGTTTCCCGATTTGTGTGGAACCTGATACCCATGCGACGGGTCGTGAAATCAAGATATATGGAGCGGAGAGTTTGGTTCTCTCGTGCAACGAGGGTGGTTCGCCGGGGTGCGTCCTCGCACTCCTACGGAGTTGCCGATGTGTTCCCGGCACGGTGTCTTTCCCGGTCCAGTGTCGGCGACCGACCCTCCCGTGGATCGCGCGGACTTCGAGCTTCTCGAAAGTACGAGGGAACTGTCCTCCTTCACCCTTCGTCGGGGTTATCCCATCGCAAGACGATTGGGCGCAACCCACGCGTTTAGCGGCTGCAATAAATATCGGCGAGGCTCTTCCTCGCCGGCTGGACGCTCTGCCCGTCGGCCGGGAGGGTGGAAAGAAATTCGGGAGGGTGGAGAAGAGAGCCTTGAGGCACGTGCGTGCCATCCCAGATGACACCATTTTTATTGGCAGCGGGACGCTACCGGCCGCTCCTCGGTTTATGCTCAGGGGCAATCATGCCCGTGTGTAGCGGCGTTCCAGGCGGCCCAGCCGAGCTCCGCGATTGGACGCGGACCCTCCGTTGGGCGCACACAGGAAAACACGGAGGAACGTGGAAGAGACACGGTACATACGGAGCATGTGGAGAACGGTATGTGGAGTGAAACCGGGAGGAATACATACGCGGAGGGAGGCAGAGCTGATATTGGTAAACTGGCGAAGGGGATGACGGGGCGAGTGGCCGACATCAACCTCCGGCAACATGCTCGACCGCGTGGGCAGAAATTCGTTGAATCAACAAAAATGCTTTTCCATATCCGCGCTACGGTATAATATAAAAGGCGACGTCGGCTCGAGCAGGGTAGCGGGGGGAGGGGGGAGGGGTTGTGAGAGTTTGGAGATAAAAGTGGAAGGGACAGATCTACGAAACCGCCGGACGACATAAAAATCCTTGTGGATTGGAAGGGTGAGATGATCCTCGGTCAAATCGTGTTAGAGTCTCGGAGGCTAATAGAGAGAAAAAAAACCCTCCGGCGCGGCAACGGCAGTCGAGTGGACACCGCTCCCTGAGGAACCCGGGAGCACGCCCGAAACGTAATAATTTATTTAAGAAACACTTAGGGAATCGGCGGGATGGAGGCCAAGGGTGGAGTCTCGACGAGTCACGGGGCGATTCACATTTCGCTCGTCGGACACCCGAGCGTGTTAACGGGGGGTTGAGGGAGAAACCGAAGTCGAAGTTTCGAGCCAATTTCACTCTCGTGATCCTGGATAGTTTCCTGGGAATATTAATCAAATGAAAAAATTACGAGCAGTGCAGTCTCGTTCCTGGGTGCGATTGGGTTAGCGAATCAAGTGAAAAACTTTGGAGAGATATAAGAAAACTGATACAACGAAATACTAGGTACTGTAATCGACCAACAACTACGATGGGGAGAAAATGTTTATGGTATAACAAATAAACTTAGAAGCCTGTATTTTACCTTTAAAAAACTCAATAACATTCTAAGCAGTGATCAAGTCATATTAGGCTCTGTTCCAGTCAATAGCAACGTATGGGATAATAGCGTGGGCGGAGCATACGAGAATGTAATGAGAATAATATCAACATTGCAGAGAAACGTCCTAAAAATAATATTTAAAAAAGACAGATTCTTTTTCTTTATTCTGCGAATATGTGATTCCAGGAAATACAAATTCTACCGAACGCAAAAATCAACCAGAGTTCGGCCGTGATGCAACTGCTCAAAAATAAGGATTTAAGATTTTATGAAGGAACGACAAGAAATTCCCAAAGTTTAGCGCTAAGCAAGTCACTAGGAACAAAGAGGTGGGAAGGAAAACTTACGATTTTATAGGTATAAACTGTTTTAATAAGCTACCAGCTAATATAAGGAAAGTGTGGTGTCATAAAGAATTTATAAAGAAGTTAAACAAAGAACCGCTCGCTTCAAGAGCCGAATATTAAAGACTGCATTTTTATAGTTATTTACATGAAGTTATGGACTATTTATGAATTATTTTCAATCAAATTAACTGTATGTTTTTATAGATTATTTTTGTAAAAATAAAAAAACAAAGCAAAATAAATATTATTATTATAATATAACAATATATAGGACCACTAAAATTAAAAAATAAATTAAATAAAAATAAAAGAAGTAAAAGAAAAAGATCGGACGAAGAGAATTATAAGTACATCGTAACAATGGGAAGTAAATGAAACGGCTTCGACCGCGGGGGGGGGGGGAGGACGTTCGAGGCTGCACAAAGGTACGGAGAGATAGTTCTTGCGTCCTCTTCCGCGTTGGCAGAGAAAATTTAGCCGAGAGCAAAGTGGAAGCCGAGGCGAGAATCCGAGGGAGAGGAGAGGCGCGGAGTCGGAGCCAGCAGGTAATTAGGCGTTCGGATAAGTAAATGCTGGAAGTATATCGCCCCCGGGCTGGAAGCCGCGCGGCGGTGGAGAGGAAAGGACGAGGAGAGGACGCGAACGCGGCGACGAAGCGACAGATGGCTCCCACGCCTCGCGCACCACCTTGATTTGTGGTTAAGCATTTTTCAAGCCATTTGGCTGCTCGCCTATAATTTTCGTCGGTGCAACCCGCGAGAGCCTCCCCCCTCCCGTCCGTTCGCTCCACCATCTTTCTCGCTTCGTTCCACCGCATTCTTGCGGCTTTCTCTCGTTCTCGCGCCGTTACTTCTTCAATTCTTCGACTTCTTCGTCGTTACTCTTTATCCTGCCATTCCTTCGCGTGCTTCTTTTCCCTTTTCTCCTTTTTCTTCTCCTCACCTCTCCCCCCCGCTCCCCCTGCCTTATGTTTATTTTCTTAACGGCCGAAATAATAAGTCTCCCTCCGGTGTGTATTATGCGAATTGTCCCGCGGCATGACGACGAGCCCGGGACTCCGTAAACCGCGGTGAAACGAGCGATCCTGCGGCCGGCTGATACTTCACGGCAGCTTCTGCGGGGGCCGTTCCTTTATTGTATGCTTTTTTTCTCAATTTTTTTTTATCATTTTAACTTGTCATTCCCGCGCAAAACACAATGAGACACGCGAAAGTAGCTCCGCACTCGACGGTGGGCCAAAAAAAAAAAAACATGTTGGCGCTTCTGAATCGAGCCCACTTATCCGCCCGCCAGGAAGTGTTGCTGTGCGCAGCACTGACACCCCAAAATTACGCTTACGCGGAGTACAACTATACGCGTCCTGGCGCGCGGCCCTTCTCTTTCTTCGCGCCGTTCCCTCAAAAAATTTCGTACAGCCCCGATGCTTTCTCTCGCGTCGAACGTGACGCGATAGTGCGCGCGGACGTACCGAGAGGTTGCGGAAGAGGAAGGGGGTGAAAAAATAAAATAAAAATCGAACGCGCCGCTGACGAAAGTGGTGAGCAGCAGACGCGTGCCCCGGGTCCTCCTGTTCCTCGCATGCCTCCAAAAAAAACCACGAATTTACCTCGAAGAAAGAAGTGAAGCCCCCTCGAACTCCCATCGCGACGCCTTTCTCTCCGACAATAATAGAATAATTTTTATCCTCTTTTCCTACCGCTCTCGCTTCGACAATTGTGAGGGCCGAAGTGGCGTGCGCGCGGAGCCTTTTCTTCGCCGCGACGCGCCAGTTGTCTCGCGTGGCTTTCGATAAAAAAAAAACGATAAATAAATACAGAGAAAAAATGAAGACTCTGTAAACGATCGGGCGATTCCGATCGAGGTCGATATTGGAAACGCTCGCGAGGCGAATTGTTGTGGCTGCAAAGAGAGCGAGGAAAGGCGGGATCGAATTAACCCAGAACGTTTCGTACGCACGGGTTAGTATCGTTAGCGAATGTGCGAGAGTTCACCGGGTGGCTCTGCGTCGATAGCTCGACTGACCGATGCATCGCAGCTGTGAGGAAATACAACTTGCAACGAGTTTCCAACTCGTCACGTGCCGGAGAAAGGAACCGCGCAGTTAAACGTGAAGAGCCAATTAGAGACGTGTGTCGAATGGGGCATCGTGTTTCGATGGGCAACGATCGGACGATTGAGGAGTAGCGCACCGTTGTATGTAGGGCACAACGGGGCAAAATGGGACACCGTCGAATTTTACGGAAAATTTTTATGGATGAATATGAATTTTACGGATCAACGATGTTCCAAATTAATCGGAATTCAAAACCATATGTTTACAACTCTACGATTAATGTAATGTTGATGGAAAACTAAATTTACACATCGTTCGTATATGACACAATATTATTGGACGTTAATGCACTTCCATTTACGACCTTCATTTGCGCCGATTAAAAAATGATTTTTTTTATTAAAGAAAAGAAAAATTTCCATTGATCAAAAAAATCCTGATCGGTCAATGAGTTCGCAGCACCGGACTCATCCCAAAGGCTTCTCACAGCTTGTCCATTTTGCCCCGTCCTCCCCTATGCGCGCGCTCGTTCATTCGACAAAGTGGAGTCAAGTGCTATCCGGCGTTGTCCCGCTGTGACGACGCGTGCTCGATGTGCCAGTGTCAAATTCGGCAGCGAAACGATAATCGGAGAACACAAGGGAGGGGGCCACGACCCTGATAAAGTAGAAGCGAGAGAGGATGGTGCATGATGGCGTCCCCGCGCCACGTGACCCGACACAGCATCATCGCGTGTCTCGTAGATTAAGTCGAAGATATCGGATTAGCTCGCGACCCGGAATCAACAGCTGGCCGACAAATCTGGATTCGTTGCTCCGTCGTTGACCCGAAGTCCTCTTCGGGGCATTCCCGTATCTCTCGTTCTGCCAGTCGATACGAGGTGGCGGTCGCCGGCAGGTTTTAAGCTGGCTTTTAGGGAGTTTTTGCTCGTCGGCTTGCGTCCCTGAGCTCTTGGTCTTCTCGGTTTAGGCGGCGTTGGCGCGTGCGCCTCCACTTTTTTCAGCTCTATCTCCGCTTCATTCTGTTCTATTGCGTTTTCTGTTTTCCATTTCTTTTCTCCATCTCGTGCTATGTTTTGCCTTTGCCTTTTTATGGTTCGTATCTAAAAGTATAGAGTACACTGAGAAAAAGAAATGGTTGGATTAAGCATATGCGGGGTCACATACGTTCAAATTTGCATTTTGTTGGTCCAACAAATATGTTTGTTTCAATCGACAAAATTATGATAAAAGGAAGCAAATCATCGTTAAACAAAACTTTATTTGCACCAAACAAAAGTCAACTTTGAACGTATGTCACACCCAGAAAAAAAATTTATTTTACGGCCACCGTTTATTTGGCTTAAGTAAAATATTTATTTGATTTAAATAAATATTTATTTAAAATATGTACATAGTTACTTAAATGAAATAAATATTTATTTGGATCAAATAAATATTTTACTTAAACCAAATAAACGGTGGCCGTCAAATAATTTTTTTTTCTGGGTACACCGCTATTTTCGGTTAATCCAACCAATTTTTTTTCTCAGTGCATAGCTTTTTATAGTGATGCAATTGAGTTGTGAGGAGTCGTGTATTGTATTCGCTTACTTCTCTTTGTTTTCCGTATGTTTCGGCACGGTGTTAGGGAGCTTTGGCCTTAGGGAGCTTTGGCCCCGGAATACAAAATAACGATCTCTGCATCTATCTCTCCCTCCGCTGTATGTTGCTCTCCGGCGATCACTCGGTGTAATCACGCTCGAGTGATCTTCGGAGATTCGAGCCAACGAGGCCGGGGGGGAGGCTCCGGATAGTCATTAGACGCTTCGATAGACATTACACGGGTCAGAGCTATAAATTTCAGTGAATAAACCGCGGCAGATGCATCGGAGCAATAAAATCTGCGGGACCTCTCCGTGTGTCGCGTTCTCCGCATCACGATTGTCGGTACATCGTCGAATTGAGACATTACGATAATCGGCGTCCCTGCCGGTAGCCCTGTCGACGAGCGAGCCTACCCCTATTCACCGTGCATATAATGCGTTGTGTGATGTTTAAATATTTCGCGAGATAATGTATTCCTTGAATGCAGCTGTAACTGCAGACAAGGATAATTGGGCATGACTTGTCTGTAGGTCGCGCACGGAATGTAAATATTAAAAATATGCTTATATTATGCGCTCCGTACTGCAACAGTCGGATTTTTTATTGTGAAAGTGTGCAAAACACAATCACTGGAAAAACAGTGAAATTTGTATGTGAAAAAATACGCATTTTTTCACATACATTTTATAGGTAGGATAATTCCAGTAACATTCATGAATCTACACTCAGCCGGGAAAAATTACTGGGAGTACACAGTATTTTTTCTTGTAGAGCACAGAATTGTGATTGCGTCTTTCTTTCCGTGTGGTTTCGTGACAAAGAAAACGAAAAGTACGGTTATTAAATTGTTTGCTCTTAAAAAATGATCTTCAGTTTATGATAATTTTTATTGTTATTTTATTATTAAAACATTATCTTCAGTTAAAAAATTATCGTGTCCACCGTCTTTCCCTCCCTTCGTTGTTCGTCGATGGAAAAAAGGAAGCAAAATGGAATATACGAATTATTCCCGTTTAATGAAAGGAGCTTCAAATGTCGAAAGAATAATGTAGTCGAGTCACGGCCTCGTGCCACACGGCAGATTGCTTTAACAACCGTGTACAGTGTTGTTTTGTGTTGCGTAGTCATCGGGCGAGGTAATCGTTCGACTGGTTCGGTTCGGATGGCTGCTGTGTGGGCCCGGCGCGAACCACCTTGCGTCACTTGGGCCGTGAGTCCAGCACGCGAAAGAACCAACGCGGCAGGATGCAAAAATGCAGCAGCAGTTACGGCGCAACTAACTCTCCTGCCTGCATCTCATTAACGGTTCGGTAGGGGAGGCCGGGCTAGTCGAATCACGCGCCAAGTCGGAATCACGGCGGTAAATCTACCGAAGGTTGGTCCAGCGAGTTTGCCATTCGGAGGCATTGGAGATCATATCGTACTCTCCTTCAACTCCTACATTTAAGCCCACAGAAATAACTTATATTAAAATTATCATTAAATTCGGCGTTATTGTATGATGGACGTATCAGACATGTAAATTTATGGATATTTGCGGAAATATTAAGAACAAAAATGTATTCGAAATATATTTAATTCGACGTTTTTGTATGATTAATAATCATGATTTTGTAAATTGATTAATTAAATATGTCGAACATTGAAATTGATGTATACCCGAGAAAAAAAATTTCCAGAAATATATGCCCAAAAATATTTTCTAAAAATATGGATTTCTGCTTTTTCAAGTGATTCATACATGAAGCATATTGATGACTTAATTCCATAAGGGCATACAGGTCGTATATGAGCATAACCGATATGCCCTTCTGCCATAAGATTATCGATTTAAATTAAAGCACATTTAAGGACATAAATATTTGCAGAAATATATACCGAAAATATATTTAAAAAATATACAAAAATTTCGGCGAAAATGTATTTTACATATAGCACATACATTGTCCATGTATGCCCCATATATTTTTTCTACGTGAAATAACTCTGTCAAATTATAAAAAAATGTAAATAAAAATTTATCGGATTGTCGACATTGGCTAAATCGGCGAGAGATTGACTTATCAAGCCGTCGGAGAAATTAGGGAATTATAGGCGATACACATATGATACAGTGTGCATGATACTCGCAGTCGACGAGGGCTGTTTTGTGGTTCGAGAAGCGCGCGGGGGGGGAGCATGAATATCACGGGAACGAGAAACACGGATGCGTAAATAAAAGCTGGTCGATGCGACGGGGTAGCGAGAGTCGAGAGGGTGAACTTTCGCCCGCGCGAACAATCCCCCACGGAGTCGAAAGAGACAGGGACAGTGGGGAAACGAGAAGGTTATTGCGATTGTAAGCGTTACATTCGGAGGGGGTGACAGGGCGCATCTCTTTTAGACAAATTGTTTGGGCCGAGTCGGTTAGTTCGCCCACAATGGAGTGCCGTCGACTGGGCCTCGCTGTGTCCCGCTCTCAGTTCTCTCCATCTCGCACACCAGCCAGAGTATCACGATGGGGATGACGGGGTCGCGCCTCCTACCTCGTTACGTTACATTACATTTATCTCCGAACGGTTATCCGCGCGCACACCCAGACAGTTACACATCCCCGCGTGCGAATCTCTATGGCAACCCTCGCACGCGTCAACCGAATCAGGCTGCACGTGTCGGGAATCTCTCGTTTTTCCCAGCATCCCGCGATGCCCTCGCCAAGAGAAAAAGAATTTCGTGCGAGGCGCGTACCGAGACACGCGGCGCATTCGCAACGCCCGAGGAAACTTACCCTCGTGCACCAGCTACGAGATCAACGGGAACCTGTTATAGTATTTATTGCCCGCTGCGTTCGGAAAGAAAATGTATTTGACCTCGGAAATCAATATCTATTTGAAATAAATAAATAAATAAATAAAAATGTATGAACTAACTAGTAGTAAAAAAGCGAATCAGGGGCTGAGGGAGTTAGGTCGACGGCCTATTGGCAATAGGAATAGCAATATGAATTGTAAATAATCTTCGAAATGTACCAACTTCAAAATGTATTTAAATATTTGTTTGAAATAATTAAATATTTATTTGAGATAATTAAATATTTGTTTGCGATACATGCGTCAAATAAATAATATTTCTGGGTATGCTGCGGGCCAAGGGTGACGCAAAGGGGCTGGAGGGAGTACGTTTACAGTTTGGGTGTTCTCACACACCGTACTGGGACGCGGTGAAGAAAAATGTGTAAATTTTCGATCGTGAGGTCTGCCGGACAGTTGGCCGGTCGAACATTACGACGGAACTGCCAGACCGCGTGTGCCGGTGATATATAATAAACGTTCTCGCGTTACGGGCACACACCTCTCTATTAGAGAAAAACCCTAGCACCAGCTCGGCCGACTCACAACTGCAATAGATTTACGGAACACGCCCAGGGTTGCCGGAAACCTCACAGAATGAAAAAAAAAGATGAAAAAAACGAGCGAGAAAAGAAATGAAAATTTGGAACGCGCCGAGGTGAGCCGAGACGACGACAAGGGTCGTGTTTCAACCGTGAAAAATTTTTTAAACTCACCCACTGTGGTCCTAACTGGTGTTACGAAACATCTGGGCTCGAAATCCGGATTCGACGAAGGTACCAAGAATCGTCGAATCGATGGATGAAACTGCAAAAAAAAATATATATATATATATCATCAAATTACAAAATAACAAAAAAATGTATCATTTACCACCGGACAAATTGTGGTGACTCCTCCTGAGAGATATTAGGCAGGTGTACCCGGCGGTTTAGACTGCCATTATATTTTTATGTCTCACACGCCGGTTTTCTAATCTTCTCAATTATATTTCGCTTAGTATGATTGCAGCACGCTGCGTCGGGAAGACGCTTCGGCATTAGAACAGAGCAGACGGTCTCTTGCGGAGACGAAAATGTTGTCGACGATAACATTTTTTTAAAAAGATTATTACATGGCAACGGTTTTGCTAACCTTTCTCGACAGACCGTTTTTGAGCGCTAAATGGTTTCGCTGCTTGGCCTAAAAAAAAACAGTAACTGTTCGATAACACAGTATGTTTGGCTGGCCCAAAGATTAAAAAATACATGTGAAGTGTATGTAAGCTACGATCGTACCTTCTTCTCACATTAGACCATCGATTTGAAGAATCAATGTTATGTTTAATATATATTTTTTAAGTTACGATTAAATAGTTGCGATGCTCGTTCGTATTTCTATAATTTATTAAAAGAGTCCGTTAAGGAGAGAATAACATTCGAATCCTACATCGATATTTCCCTTCTAGCATTAATTTTGTTTATATTTAATTAATTTGACGGATTTCTGCTTTACAATCAGAATATAATACATAATAAACTCCAAATATTAGAGCTCCAGAGTAATGAGTTGGAAAAGTTCAAAAAGTTAAAAACATTTCAATCTATCGATAAGAAACAATTAATGTTTATTATCTAAAACAAACAAAAAAAACACTACGATTAATTAATTTCGATACCAGTTCTCATTTCTACAATTTTTTCTCAAAACAAGTCGCTTAAAGTCTTCGGGATTAAAAGGTCGATCGTGTCAGGATAAGGCAGCATCCGTGTATAGTCTTTCGTAGCACGAAGAGCAAAAAGGCTGCTGGCGCCTACGACAGTCGTGTGAGTTCTGGTGTCTCGGGTTCCCTTGTTTTTCCAGAAATTAGTCGACACACGAGATACACGGAGAGCGAGAGGGCGCTCGTTCGGGAGCCCGGGAATGCTCCGTGGAGAGGAGCCCGAGCTGTTTGTAGATCCTGTCGAGATAATAAAGTTTCGGGGGGGAGGCTGAGGGCCTTGCGTCCACCGTTGGAACGGCTCACTCCCGGTGGCCCACCTTCCTCTCCGTGTCCCGACGAGCGGACACTCTCTCACTCCCGCTATCTCGCCACCTCGGGATTCCTCTCAGACTCCTCGGGATCATTAGTAATCGAACCAACGTGCCAGCTACTAATCGTCCTACAAGCCAATACACTCGTTCCGCTATCGCCGGACACTGCGATCCTAAGTTCCCTCGATCAATCAGTCGACCACCTTCTTATCCTTCTTTAACGTATTCCCTCTCGTTGCCTCGAGAGAAACACGAGAGTGTCAGGATATTTGTAGTAGATCGTGTCCAAGATATATACAAAATAAAAAAAAATCCGCTTCTCAACGTATCGTCTAAATAATAGCTCTTCCCTTAAGCGCATCACGTCGCGCTACTGTCGTTCCTTTACATTCTCACGTAAGGTAACAGTACCAATGCTCGGACAAGTCGCAGTCGTCGGACACTTCTATGTAGATTTTATTTATTCCGAATTTAAGGATAAGAAATACAATTTGGGACTTGTAATCGTATCTACAGACATTATTCGATGCACGGAAAAAAGTTACACAAGCCTGAATTATTCAATTTTATTTTAAAATTATCAAGATTAAGCCTGAATTATTTTCTATTGCTGCATGTTGTTAAAAGACAATAATCGGACAGTTCGAAGAAGTTAGGATAATTTTTCTGTTGATTTAATTAATAAATGGCAAAGAGATTGTTTTAGTTGATATGAACTAGTTGAGTTCGAGCATCAGAATTCTCGAAATCTATGATTGCCCGAAATACTGACACATACAGTGTCCGAATCTAGTGACGTTCCAGAAAAACCGCCTCCGAAGACTTATCCACTTGGACTTCCTTGTTATTTTTTTTCCGTAATTAAAAAAATATTTATCTTTTTGTAATTAATCGACGAAATCTAGAAACTATCAGCTCGCCGTTGGTTTCAGTTAATTTCACAAAAAATGTCTCCTCGCCCAATTAATAACTGCCGGAATCTGGAGATGCTCTTACCCGTACCTTGCCTCACACCGTCCGAAGCAACCCGCGCAAGGACTCGATTTCAACGTTTCTCACCGAGGAAACCTTTCCCGTCCCGATGTAAAAAAAATACTCGATGTAAATGAAAAATAAAAAAAAATGAAAAAAAATTACAAACAGCAGCAGGTACCCCGGGAGTTTAGAATAGCACGAGGTAGTGAGCGATTGGTCGCACGGGGAGGATGCAACGTTGTATAATAATATATTCGAGGGACACGCGATCCCGCGGGGGTCCCGGGGCCTTTGGCCAGCGGCGTGTGCGGAGCCGGGTACGTGCGTCGTAGACCTTCGTAGGAAAGACGCGGCCTTTTATCCCCGAGAAACTCCGCAATATGCAATAAAGAATAATCGAGAGAGTCTTACGAGAGAATGTATCTACACCGATCCGAACTCTCACTCGTGTCTCTGAAACTCCGAGGGTCTCTTATTTGGAGTGCAGAGAGTTCGTGGCTATTTCGCAGGCGCCACGCCTATCTCTCTCTGGTACTTTCTTCCGAGAATTATCGAGAGAGGTAACAAAGTGTCGGTGTATTATTTCTATTATCGATGGGGATAGCCGTAGCCGCCTCGCGGTACGTACCGGGAAGAGCATTAAGACTCGAGAGCAGTGGCACAGGACGACGACCATGCGCGCTATGGAACTTGTGTGAGAAAATAATGTGCAAAACGCTGGAAATCGCGGAAAGAAATCACGAAGGCATCCCGGTGGGGCGCGGAGTCTCTCGCGTGTTTCCCCCGCAAATAAACGCACTTATAAGAATGCGTATGCATAGTCTACTTGAAGTGTTGTTACACGCGCACCTTCTGTACACGAGCGCCGCGCGACGATGGGAAAATCTCGGTACAAGGGGCTTGTGTGTACCTGCGTGATATGCCGGTAGTGAAGCGTGCAGGGAACAGCGCGCGAGTCAGACTAGATCAACTGTAGGGTCGAACGAGAAAAAAAAATGGCCGCGTCGAAGCAGCCTCAGCGCCGGGACGGTTGAGGTACACGACTCGCTGAGTTCGGGACGTCGAGATGGACGGGAATAAAGAAAGGTTAGGATCGATCGGCGGAGAACACTCTCTCGGGGAAGCGCAGCGCTGGAAACGAGATGCGCAAACTGTGTCGGACGAGAATGCACGTATACAGAGACTGTAAACGTCCGAGAGTCGAGCCGATGTAGCCCGAGCGGCGATCGACGATTCCGGGCCTACGTACCGTGTCCGCCGTGTTCTGTTCCGCTATCGGGGAGAATCAACGCGCATCACGCAACGCTAATTTGTCTTCGATTGCCCCGTCGGTGATCGTGCCGTGGGAGACGCAGCCCGCTCTCCGCTCCTCGGTTCATTCGCGGTCCTTTAACCTGAAAGTCATACGACGAGTCTTTGTACTTACTCTTGAATAATGCAAGAGAACAAAAATATGCCTGTTTACCATGCTCGATCTCGGTTCTTTGTGATAATTATATTCAGAGCGCTGTCGCTCGATGTTCGAGACGAAATTCGAGTCGATGAAGATTCACCGTAAATACACGGGTAAAGCTTACACACGATATTCAATGTTTTTTTCTTTCTTTGCGATAATTCTATTCAATATGGGCCTCTAAGCTTAAGGTGAAGTGAAAGTCACGTGATGGAGTCTGGAATGTGAGCGAGAGAGAGAGAGAGAGCGACATGGAATGTATTTCACTTCACCTTAAGGCAATTCTGAACTGTTGTCTCTTCTCTCTCGCTCTCACAGAATCCCCATGTCACTGTCTCTCTCACACCCAAGCAACCGCCGTCTGGACTCGTCTTAAAAGCGATCGAGGGAATCTCGATATTCGCATCTGTCGACTGCAGAACTTCGGCACTGTAATTCGGGCCCTGTTGACGTCCACTTCGTAATGCACTGGAAACTCGTTTCCGGCGCATGCACTTACTCTCGAATAATGAACGAAACAAAATATATCTGTTTACGACGGTCGTTCTCGGCTCTTAATGATTATTATATTCGAAGCTCTGTCGTTCGATGTTCGAGGCAAAATTCGCGGCGATGAAAATGCACAATAAATCACGGGATAACTTTACAATCTGCGATATATATATATATATTTTCTGCGACAATTCTATTCAAAATCCTGTACCTCGATGTTCGAGCCGAAATACACGAGTTTACTCACCTTACCTACACGGTACTTCTGGTCCTGTCGACGTTCACTTCGAAATGCACTTGTCAACCGTTGGTCGTTACGGTATGCGAACAAAAATAAAACGGCGATCTTTTGTTCGATGCTCGACCTCGAGCACTTGTTTGTACGACTAACGCATAAGTGCTAATTGATTATTGTCTTTGTGGCTCCCGAGCTCCTCCGTCCAATGTTATTCGATGAATCACGGACGCGCAAGACGCGATGTCTTTCGATATTCGACGATTCACCGGAGAGACGATCGAAAGCACGGCCCGTTGTACATCCGAATGGCGGACAGCTGACGATGCGATCGATATGTTTGGGCAGTGCGACGGGATGCGCGCGCCGTCACTAATTGGCCGTTACGACGGTTGACCAGTGTCGTTAAACAAAATGGCGCTCGACCAACGTTCCTTAAATAAATTCTCGCAATGAACCGCGAGCTTTCGAACTTCATTTGCCACTCGTCGCTACCGGCGAAAAAAATTGCAACTGTTACCGTACGGATTGCGAATACGGAAGATGCGATGTCAATCGATACTGGACGATGCAGCGGAGAAACGATCGAAAACGTGGTCCACTTTACACCGCTGTTGCGAACAGCTGACCATGTGATCTATATGCGCAGGCTACAGAGGGATGCGCACGCACTCACTAAGTGGCAGTTATTACGGGTGACCAGCGTCACAAACCGACTCTCCACCGACGTGCTTTGACAAACTTTCATAATTCACCTGACACGTCACCTGATCTATCAAACGCCACGGCATTTCTCGCGTAATAAACTGTTGGTAAATCGAAGATACGAGCGGTTTCAACTATCTCGGGCACGGTAAGCAGTAGAACTCAGTAAAGTTTAATCTCTAGAGGAACTTTCGCGAACGCCGTGAAGTCGGATTAATCGCGTTTCAAAATTATCCTAATATGCGGATTTTCGATGCTTCGCTTCACACTTCGCTCAACGCTCGTTACTAGTCGTGAAAAAAATGGTAAATTGTCATTCGACAAATCGAATTGCGCTCGTTTGTACTTCTAATCGATAAATATGAATTGATTACCGTTCGCGTCGGAGGAACTTTTGTCCGACTCTTGGTGGATGGATTACGAACGCGCAAGACGCGACGTCGATCGATATTCGACACCGGATTTGAGATTCGACTCGGCGAGGAAACGATCGAGCGTAGCCCGCCTCGATTCACTATGGCGGACAGCTGACACGACGACTCGATACGTGCGGTGTAAAGGGGAAGACGGCGCGCGCTCCCTCGCTAACCAGCAGTTATTACAGGTGACCTCCGACACAAAAGAACGCTCGTTCAGACCGACAAACTCTTCTAAATCCACCTAGTATATCAAACGTCACGGTATCTCGGGTGTAACAAACTGTTCACAAGTCGAACAGACGCGCGTTTGAACTACCTCGGGCGTAATGAGTCAGTCGAATTGGGAAACGTTCAGTCTCCGGCAAAACTTTCGCGAACGACGCGATCTCACAATAACCGCGGCTCCAACGTTTTTCTTCGTTGTTGAGTGAAAAAGTGAAAAAAATGAAAAGAGTGAAAAATTGAAAAAGTAAAAAGTGAAAAAGAGTGAAGAGTGAAGTGCGCACAGATGTTTCGAGCGTGCACCAACGGGCCAACGTACAAGAGATTAGCAGTCCGGAGAGGTTAAATCGTGGCTGGAGGTTCGCGAGAATAACACATCGAAAAAACAAGTAAGTTATAGGTTATAATCGTTCCCGTACAAACGAAGGACGGGAGTGCCCACGTACACGGATTATAACTCTTCTCTGTCAATGTTTCCTTTCTTTCATTGCGATAAAACAGGTTAACTTTTGTAGGTGGAAAAAAAGTACGGAGCAAAGTACAGTTTGCAGCCGCTCTTTGTCACAATCTCGTTTCTAACAGCGAGGCCCGTACGAGGGGATCGCGAATTTTCTCTCGCTCGATCCTTTGTCCCCGTTCGTTCGAACTTTGTCTCCCCATCGGCATCGCACCCGGGATCCCGTTCTACATTCGATTTATTATCTCTCTTTCGCACATATCCCACCATCTTCCTCCCCCCCCTCCCTTCCCCCCCGCGCCGTACCTAATATAATATCTCTCTCGCAATACCGCGAGAGCTTTCCCCGGGGCTGGCACGAGGTAGGCGAATATCGTGGGTCATCGTGTACGCGCCCGGGCTATCCCCTGTAATGACCGCGTAATAAATAACGTTTGTTTCAATGTTAATCTGTGCCGCGGATCAAATCTAATAAGTACAGAGGCGACGCGGAGCGATGCCGACGGGCGGCTCGCGCGGTATCGCACGGTCGCGCGAGCGAACATCCCCCCCCCCCCTCCTCCGCTCGGCTCTCGCAGTCCTCGCCTCCGTGCCTTCACCTCTCCTCCCCACGGCCGGGAGGACGAGCCGGGGAGGTGATCGAGGTGAAAGCGGAATACGAAGAGAGAAACGGCGAAAAGGGGAACTCCGAGAACTACGAGAAGAGAAGAGAAGCCCCCCCACTCCTCCGCCGTTCTTCGAATGCATACGAGGAAGCGAGAGAAGTAACGAATGAAGAGAAGCGAGGACGAAGAAGCGCCGCAGCCACGGCATTGTTCGCGGCCGCTCGCTCGTGACTCGTGACTCTTTCGACCCGGATGACCCCCAGCCTCAATTACCTCAGACACATCCGCCCGCTTGCCCTGCTGCGCTTCACTCCTCTTATTTTTTTTTTCTTTTGCTTCTTCTTTATTCTTTATTCCTCTTCGTTTCTCTTGTTACTTCGGAAATCTCTGCCGGTGCTATTTTACTTGTTACACACTGGCTCGGGGGTATTAGAGCGCGTGCGGATTTCCGCAGCTCTTCGATATCGTCGATTCCGAGGCGGTAGCGATGGAAACGGAAGATGTACGGAGAAACCGTAAGGAGCTCGCTCGTACGACACGGCACGATTCGTCGGACAGCATCCATCCCTTCCCAGAAGGATCCTCGCAACTTCCTACCGAGAGAGTTAATTAAGCTCCGGAGATAACGACGCGGCTAACCGAATATCGGCACGGAGGATCCTGTTTCTCCAGTTGGCCGCTCAGTTTCCATCCTCTCCTTCGCAATTACACCCAACTCGGCTCGTCTCCGACGCGCGCACCGAGCGGAGAATCCGGATATCCGCCGTTGGACTTCCTCGGAGAGGGTTTCGGTCGTCGAGTGTACGACGCTTCGATTAAGTCGGGGCGCACTTTGAACAGTTGCCGGGATTTAGCGCAGGAAAGTACAATGACGAATTGGGCATCGGGAGCGTCCTCTGACCTCCAACGGGTTAGAAAAGTGAGAAAATTGAAAATAGAGATATTGCTGGGAAATGGAAAAATTGGTCGGGGAATCTGGGAAATGTCGGGGATTAAAAAAATCGATCGGAACAAAATGTGACCGAGTAATAAATTAATGAAACGAAAATAGTTGTAGGAAAACACTTTTTTAATTGGAACAGAAATCATTGAAAACGTTACATTATTACATATATTTGAAAAAAAATTGAGATGAACTCCGTCATAAGTTAACTGAAGGAGGGAGTCTCGCTGCGCGCTGACTTCGCATAAATTCGACAACGATAAGAGAAAATTGCAAGTACTTCTTGATAGTGTACAAATCTGAAAAAAATAATGTATACTAAAGGTACTGAGAAGATTAATTTTGCATAATAATAATTGCAAAATGTTATTAACAAATTCATCAAAAAATTAAT
>JAPYZC010001323.1:0-20126 GCA_030522665.1 Ichneumoninae sp. A BG-2022a | reverse complement strand
GTGCGCCTTTTTTTTTTTTTTTTTTCGAGGAATCGGCTAGATCCACCGTTGTACCAGATCTTATTAAAAATACACATAATCACTATAGACATTTTTCCCGTTAATTGATCACTCAATTAGATAAATCTTCCACGGAATAATTCCCTGCGGGAAAGTCTATAAATAATTATATTTGCTATTATAATTTATGATTATTTTCCTAAACATAAGATATAGACATTCCCTCAAGGAATATATATTTTATAGTAGAAAGTGACTATGACTACCCTAACTATGTAATTTTATCTTGGTTGCACAATTTTTTTTCCCCGAAAAATCGGCCGCAGCGATTGCAGAATATTTATTATAAATACACATAAGAACTATAGATCTTTTTTCCGTTAATTGTTCACTCAGTTAAATAAATCTTCCACGACCCACTCGCTGAACTCGCTTCTCCGATGGAGTACAGTGTGACGGATAGATTAGCCGGACGAGTGAGCCACAATAGTTGCTCATTGCTTTATCTCTTTTTGCAGATACAATTTTATGCACGCGTCCTTGAGCTAGAAAACTGAGATCCGACACCCGGGTGCGTTACCGGCAGTGTAAGCGCGACCACTTCGCCGCCAAGTTAATATCGTTCGTCTGTGGGCGATAACATAATCACGTCGAGTAGGCATTGACCACCGAGGACTTTGCTCGAAGAACCCGTAACACAATATCGATATCCGTTCGATCGTCGCTGGCGGGCAAAGAAAAATATTATAATTGAATTAAAAAAAAAATGAGAACACCATTTTTTTTTTCACATATTATTTATTTCATCGTTTCTCCATACACACTCCTCCCTGTTACAAACAAGCAAGAAGTATTTCTCGTTTACGAATTCACATCGTTGTACGCATGCATATGCGTAAACCGTGTGTGCTTAATCAATACCAAGTAAAACATCGCGAGAACTTAAAATATATAATAGTATTTTCGGTATAACAGTCTGTAAGTGAGATATTTATACAGTCGTGTGTTTGTTTTTCATTACTTTTTTTTTATTTTTTTTTTGCTGCCAACTCTTATGATCACGAACCTTTTTTATTTCTTTTCTTTGCACACATGGAATTATAATACGCGCTATAATTATAGTACGCGAAGGTCGCAATTAAAAAATATAGTACATAGAAAAATATGATGACGATAGCGACGGAACTACGAAAATGCACAATAACATTTCTTGTTTTTTTTTTCCTGTATTTAATTAATAAATCACCCGAATGAGCACTTTCCGTTTTATCGTTAACGATCGAAAGTCGTTTGTTTTACAGGTTTTTCTTTTCTATCTTTTTTTTTTGTAGAGTGTGTCTGTGTACCTAAGAGGATCCTCAGGGTGTAATATTAATATCACTCACTTACCAATGATATGCTCAATGAACTGTGGGAGTCAGAAATTTCGGAGGGCGGGGCAAATTTTATTTGAGAATTGTTCCACTTGTTCCACGAACCGATCAACCGTTTTGTTGCTGTTTTTTTTTCATTTTTTTTTCTTTATACTGATTCCTCGGTAAAACCTATTTCGGCTGTTGATAGAAATTAAGAGATTTTTGCAAAAATGTTGGTCGCTTCTACAGACGTTTATCGGCGTCTGTACTGTTATTTTTTCGTACGCGCGAAAAATCTAATTAAACGCGTTCGCCATTCGTTGTGAAACTTCTAGTTTAGTTAATTTGATGAGTAGATCGAAAAAAAAATTATTATTACTCGGGACATTATGCAAATATCTGACGGACAATGTTCCTACAGTTAATAATCCGTGGATTTTACAGTTTTATTTTTATTTATCTTGTTTCTTCATATTACGTCTATTTCGTACTTTGAATAATGCTGAGCCTTACAGATATGTGTTGCTGTTGCTTTGATGCTCGAAGCTCCGATAATTCTTCTCGCTCCCTTGGAAATCGTCAAGTCTTATCGGAGCCTCGATCATTCGTGCGATGTGTGTATCAGTAGGTTCTAAATACTTACCACCGATTCTCTATATCGTTAAGTTACACACATATGTATTTCGCAAAAAGACTTTTTGTTTTTTTTTCTTCCTTTTTTTTCTTTCATTAACACACGAAATAGTTAATAATTGCATGATGGTATTGTTTCCCCTAATATTCGCTAAGAGTAACAATTATATTCGTTAGCTATTACAACAGCACACACAGAATATTTTTTGTTTGTTTGTTTTTTTTCTTTTTAATCTGACTTCGGCGAGAGTTATTTGATTTATTGTTATTTTTAAATTAATTTTATCCATTCAAAGGACAATCGCAAGATATTTACAAATCAATGAAATTTCGCTTTCTCGATAGAAATGATCCCTCGCCTTCGTATTTTCGCATGTGGGTCGTTCGTTCAAGAAACGACACCCTTGGGGACCTCATGGTCTTTGATCACCTCGTAACTTTGGCATGCGTCCACATATGTCAGGGAAATATATCTCAATTTTTTTCTGATTTTTGAACGGACCCGTTTTTTTATAACGCTCCATTGATATTTCAAAATTTTTCTAAAATGAAATAGATTTTCCTTTCACCATACAATATATTTTTATAAAATTCGAAAAATCCATATTCTCAGGTAGAAAACTTAACTTTATAATAAACATATTGTCAAACCATGTTGCATCCAATAATCCACTCAATGATAATAAAAAAATTACCGATTTTTCGTGGTGAGCCTTTATTTCTAAATATAGCTCCACTTTTTCAATTCTACGATGATAGATATTTTTTTTACTGTGAATATCAATTATAAAATATTATTTGGGTTTTTGAGTGCCTTATCGAATTCAAAATGGGTCGCCAATATGTTCGTCAGAAAGCTAAGAGCTTTTTACATGGTAACGTATTTTTACTGAATTTTATTTAAAAAATATTAGATGTTGCAAAATTATTTGTAAATAAATTTTTGAAAAATTGTCAAAAATGAATAGAGCGCTGTATAGCCTAGCACGTGCCTTAAAAATCCGAAAAAATTGACAAATATCTCGGCAACATATGTGAACGTATGCGAAAGGTGCGAGGTCGTCCAGGACTACGAAATCCTCGAGCGTGTCGGTTTTTTACATAATGATCCATATGCATGAAACAATATTTTTTCGCATATTTCATTCGCAAACCCCTCGTCCCCGTCCCTCGAATAAAGCTGCTAGTGGACTCGACGCTCAGCTTGCGCGAGATATAAAAACATCGAATTACCAATAAATTATCTAGAACGCGTCTACAATAGTCGTAATCGGAAAATCGAAGCAGTTGCGGTTTACTTTCTTAAACGGTTTACAATATTATGTTTATACTTTAAATCGATTTTTTTTTCTTTTTTTCTTGAGTCTAAGCTTATTTCTTGTGTTTTGTTTGTTCTCGTTTTTTTGTTTTTTTTTTCGTTGCGCATTCACGTTTCGATCTCACTCGTGTTTTTCATTTTGTCATTAGCTTTATGTCTAACATCGACTCTATCTATAACTGTGGTACAGAGTGTGGTTTGTATTTTTTTCGGTACAAGTAGGGGCTGACTTGCGGGAGTGGCGGATCTACAGGATTTCGGAGGATTATCTGTGAGGGAGTTGGATGTGACGAATATGTGTGTAAACATTTTTTTTCCCATTTCACTGAAATAATCGGTGTGTCATAAATAAAGCAATAAATCATATGAAAATGTGATATTTGAGTGTTTATAATTGTTTCGTTTAATCGTCAATTAAATAAAAAAGAGGTGATATATTGAATTCTTAGATATAGATAATAAATGTTAAAACGTAATATGGCATCACAATGATTCAATGAAAACTTAAAATTATGGCCTCGATGTCATGCTTAAAAATTGCGTCGTTTTGTGTGGTTTGTATGTGTGCGTTTTAACGTTGTGGAAAATGGCACATTAACGATGATAATTTGGAATAAGTGTCGACAGAGATGTGGCGGAGCAGTAATTGGGACACGCGAATCTACAATCATAAGTGTGGACAATTCGGAAAAAGGTGCGGGACGCTACTGGGACGTGATTCGAACCCGGAATTTTTCGATTTCCGGTCAACTGCTTTTTTACTTCTGAGGCACGTCAGGCCGCTGCCGACACCCATTCCGAATTTTCCTCGTCAACATCATTTCTTTGCGAACATTACAGTGTACGATACATTTACAATTTACGATAGTTGACGCTACGCTTCATCGTATTTTTTATATATAAGAAACGAATTGGTACGATTGAATTATTTACAACATTGATAAAACTTTTTTCGATAATAATTAATTATATATTAGATATAAACCGGGAGGATGGGGCTGGCTATGAAACCCAAAGTGACTTTCGATCGACATTTTCGCATTTTAACATTCTCGCTCGTTGCACACTCACGACCCATCCGATAACGCACATACAGACGATACATTGTACCCGATTCGGTGCGAAAAAAAATCACTTAACTGTAAATTTACGAAGCCCTGTGCACACGAATACTATGTATTGCTATTGAAAAGTTTCATGTTCAAGCATATCTCTATTACTAGGACTAATGTAGACTCGGTGTCTTTCTATTTTTGTTATCAGAAGTTGTATAAATTCTTTCTCGAAGCTTCGTGGTATAATGGTGTTGCTATTTAGTACGGTTCTTAAGATCAAACGTCGTCTCTCGATCTATTTTTTTTTTTTGCGAATTGGTGTTACAGTTCTCTAGATATCTGACACTGATTTGCAAGGCAGCGTTCTAATCGGAATTGAATCAATATCTAATCTTCGGTAATTACTCTGATCAAACAATATTTTATTCTCGAATTTGTATTCGAATTTATAAGTCGATCTAAGCAACTTTCAGATTTATCAATGCTCGGAGCTAATTTTTTTGTCATTACTCCCGTATTTGTTTATAATATTGAGATAAGACGGTAATTTTTTTGATCGTCAAAATAATTAGAATATTAGATAAACCTCATTTCCGTTACTAAATTAGTCTAGCTCGGTTCAATTGCTTCTCTGGGTTGTTACAATCGGCTCGAAAAACTTTCGCGCTGTACTGGCTTTTGCTACTCGTTTAGGCCTTCACACACACTCACACACACACGCACTCGCACGGTTAAGATTTTTGTATGACACATTTTGAATATTAATTTACAAAAAATAATACCCTCCCGTACCCAAACCTTCTCTTCATTCGATCGATACAAAGCACGAATAATATATATCGAATAAGACCTTTCATTAAATCTTAACCGTAAGCTTGGTAAAATTTTCGCTTGTAATAAAAATTAAATTAAATTGTGGCGATTGGCCGGTAAGAAGATGAAGGTTCGTTCCTGCGAATTACGAGATATATTAATTATAAGTATAATGACTAAAAGGGGATATGAGTATACTCGACTTCCAGCCTTGTTCCATTATTATTATTAATATTATTATTATTATTATTATTAATAATATTATTATTATTACACGCTCTTTCACACGCTGGAATGTTTAGTGAAAGAAGAGCTTTGCAATATATATATGTATTTATTATAATATATATATAGTGTCGATTCAGTGGGGGAGCTAGTTTGTCCCCATTTACGAGAACTTCATCGTAATTTATCTCTTTATTCGTGTGGTTGAGTCGTTTATAATTAATATTCGACGTATCGTCGATGTCTGCTACGCATGTCGCATCTTTCCCATTCTCACTTTGCCTTCATTGTTTTTTATTTACCTAATAATTTCTAGGTATAGCGACTCGATTCAAAGCTGAAAGCTCGGAAACACTATTTATATCAACAAGTTTATCAGCGGCAACGAACAAAACAAAAAAATTCTTCTCTTCCTATAATCATATACAATAGTATATGTAACAGTTGGTCTCAGTCGTGTGCCATGTGTCTCTCGTTGGGAGAGATCTCTCTCGAACTCGCCGAGCTTTATCGAGAGACATCGATGGCGTCTACATTAATCAACGTAATTGGTGTTCTCCCTTGTGTAATCAACGGTAACGCCCGTTGATTATTAAAACGTTTCTAACTACGTAAAAGCTACGACGAATGGACGTACATATATTTACGCTATTTTATATGTTAAAAAAAAATGAAAGACAGTCAAGTGGAGATTATAACAATCACAAGATATTATATATACGTGTACGCGTTTACTACAGACAAATTCCTTTTTACACCCAACGCTCGTGCTTGACGGTATGAACGTTGAAATAAATAAAATTTACACCGATACGTTATTACGGAGAGTACAAGTTTTTTCGACGCGCTAATCGTCATTAGCATTTTTTTCATCGCGTCAATCTCCGTCTCTCATGCGACTAAAGCGAAGCGAGCTTTTATTTTTTTTTCCTTTCCATAATTGAAAATTTATAAACTGCGTGTATTTTCAAAGCGAATCGAGTAAATTGTTTTTTTTTTCTACGTATTTGATAAACGCCACGAGAGAAGAGATTTTTTTTTCAACATTCATTCAAGCGCCCCGAAACTCACTCGCTGTTTTCCTCGCTTTTTCAGTGATTTGGCATCTTTCATTTCATCCCGTTTCGTTTTTTTTTCTTCCTTGTCGCTCTTCCAGATGCACTGTATTACGGTATCGGCCGTCAACCTCACAGAGGCTTTGCGTATCTTTGCGGAGTCATTTCATTTTTCAAACCCTCGCAACTTTTGTATTCCCTCGAATACCAATTATTTATTAAACATGAAATCGCCTAATTCTGTGGCTGTGGCTTTTTGCCACCTCGAGGCTTTATGCTCTCGGAGATCTGCCACATTGCGTCCTCGCACAAGAAGTCGCTGAAGTTGTTGAAGAACGTTATTATTCTCTCGTGCTTCTTGAACGAATATGTTCTGAAAGGTCAACAACAAAAAATCGTTAATATTACACGTTCGTTAAGCGAATCGGACGTCTGGAATACTCACGCTTTCTTGAATCTCTTCATATTCTCGACGATATTGAACTGTTGCCACCGCTTGGAAAAATTTATCGTACCGTCGGGCAGCAGATCGCTGTTTCCGATGTGGACGAAAGTCAAGTCTTGAAGTACTAGTCCTCTGTTACGAAAAAAAAAGAATAAAAATTGCATCGACAATAAAGGTCATTCAGCTTCAATATAAGTAGTAAAATACCTTTAATGTAAAGAAAAATGATAAATAAAATAAGCTAAGTTAAGTACTGTAAAAAAATATTTTAAACTAAAAAACATATACATGAAAGTCGTCATTGCATAATTAAGGTCTGGACAATTCGAACTATGTTTACTCCAGACACTTAGGTGCTCGACGAGTTATTTGTTAATGATTAAAAACTAAGCATTTTTTCTCATAATCAGAGAGAATAAATGATAAATAATGTGAATGGCCATTGACTACGATGAGAATTTAAAAAACACGAAGCATTTTTTAAAACGTGCAAAACTCACATGTAAGGTATACACGGTGGTTGCGTTTCCGCGAGTGCTTGTCTGTAAGCTCTGAAGCTGCTCGAGCTATCGATGAGCGCGCAATACTCCTTGAGACCTTCGGTAATGTGTTTCTGCCACTCGAGCCTCCTGATAGGTGCGCTGTCCAGTGCCGACAGTAGAGCGAGGTAGCTATTAAAATTATTTATCTTTCTGAGATGCTTCATTATTTTTATAAATTTAACGACGTATTTCTCTCGATCCTTGGCCTCGTTCTCCATTCTGTGCTCGAGTATCCTCGATCTAGCCCAGTAGGACATTTTGTTGAAATGTTCCGTGAATCTCGTGAGATTCGGGCTTCTCTCCTCGTTCTGCTCCTGCGCCCATATGAGAACTTCCGGTATTTCGATTTTCATGAAAAGCTCCGCATCGAGCAGGGTCATTTGCTCGGCGATCTGTTCGCTCTTGAAGTCCAAAAGCGACGCCTGCTTCGTCGACACGCTCAGAGACGAGAGAATCGGTTGCGTGGCTTGAAGCTGCTTGGTCGCGTGTTTTTCGAGAATCTTCACTCGCAGAGCCTTCGCCATCGTGAGGTCGCCGCTGGAGACCAATTGCTGAACGAATTCCATGAGGGTTTGCAGTAGCACGTCGTCGAGATCGGACATTCTGTTTTAACAAGATTCAGTATTTAGTAATAATAATAATTTATAATAATAATAATTATTATTATCCTTATAATACACTGATAAAAAAGTACAGTTGAATCAACTAAGATTCGGGCAGGGATGTTCAAATAAATATTTTGATTGTCAAACAAAATATTTTAATGACTCAAAAATATTTTGGTTAAATCACCTAATAAATTGTTGAACTATAACCAATTTTTTAGCTGAACCAACAAAATATTTAGTTGAACGCCCGTACCCGAATCTTAGTTGATTCAATCGTATTTTTTTATCAGTGTATAGATAATATTTTTAAAAATTGTACTCACGTGAGATCGCTCACGACTCGTACGAGCAACGAGAAAGCCTCGCGCGCCGCTCGCTGCTTAACTACATCAGGCGAGCAAGAAAATCGCTGATGACGCCTGTGCAACTTTTGTATCAACTCGAGAGGCGACATGAATGTCCTGTAGGTCGTCAAGAATGCCTCCTGATACAGGAAATCTGCACAAAAATGACCTGTCATTAAAATATTAATGTTCTACAAACGGAGCTGTTGGGGAACGATTGGATAACGATTAAACGAACCTGATTCTTTCTCGTCTGTACCAGCGGGAAAATACAATTTAATGATCGTATTAAGCATGTACATTAAGCGTATGTTAAAATGTTTGTAAGTTACATAATATTATCTCTGTTTCACTGTTAGTGCCGAGTAGTATTTTTAATGCAACACAGTGTTTTTTTCTTAAGGATTTTACATTTTTACGAGGATTTAATCAGAAAACAATTTCCTTATTTAATGCAACGTTTACGACGGACTTTGTGCTGAGCGGAAACGATGTGAATTATCCTAATGCATCCCTAGCAGGCTCAGTAACCGTAAAAATTACCGAAAAAAGTACAGTAATTTCGGGTCACTTTTTATACCGTTAAAATAACCACAAAAATTTCCATATTTCAACGACTGCGCATGCGCGAGCAAGAGCTCACGCTGCCCGTGCTTGAAAACGGTCGTTTTTTTGTTTAAGTAATCAAAAAAATTACCGCAGCTGTAACACCGCATGCTCAGAAGTTGAAATACGGTTATTTCTACGGAGTAAAAACTGACCTGAAACTACCGTCATTTTTGCGGTTATTCTTTTTAAAAAACGCTTACTCAAGTTTCCAGGGATATTTTATTTCCTATGCCATCAAATATGTCTATGAACTATTTTCAAAATTTATTTTCAACAATTCGAAAATAAATTTTGACTGTTAATAAATTCCAAGTCCTCTGCAGATCTCGTACGTATCAATTATCATTATAATTGATAATTGATACAGGATAAAAACCTCCAGAATTTTTAACGAATGAGGCAAATATCAGATAACAAATAAATACGGAAAAGACATTACCGTGCTTGTTGGCTTTTGTCGCATGAATGAGCAACGCGTCCGGATGTCCGCCCCGAATGTCCGGTCCGTCCTCGTCGGTTTTCTTGAAAACGAGATGCTTGCTGATGTCCAGCTCGTCCAGGATACCATCGTCCTGATCAAGATCCCTTAGCTCGAGGGTGTTTTCGTCCACGGAAACGGAGGACCTCGTGTTGCTGGCCGGTCTCGAGGGTGGAAGTGAAACGTCCAAAGTTACGTTGTTGTTCTGATAAAAAAATGAACCGATTTTTGATCAGACGAAAAAAAATTAGACCGACGCAGTGGTGAATTATGTATAAAAAAAAAGGTCTCGTACCAGCGTCAGTACAGCGGGTGACGTGGAGATCTTCTTTTCCGGCATGGAATTTATTGGATCCTCGGCCTTCACCGGCGTCGAAGTGATCACCGGATCGGGGGTGTGTATGCTCTGCATACTCATCGTCGGTTTCGGCGAAATTGGCGGCGGTGTTGCGTTCGATTTTATCGATCTCGATCTCTTTGGTGGCAACGCCGGAGGCAGCTGCTGACTAGGGTTGCTCGGCATTTCTTTGATAGTTGGGCTCATGCTGATGGATATACTGAAAAAAATAATAATTTTAAAATATATTTTTAATATATCTTTAATATATTTTTAATATATTTGTAATATATTTTTAATATATTTGTAATATTTTTAATATATTTTTAATATATTTTTAATATATTTTTAATGTAGATCAAGACAGTTTTATGTAGCGAAAGACGACAAAACCGAGGTTTAAATTTTTATTAATTGTATTCAGTTTAAACTCACTTCGAGCCGTCGTGAAGGCTCGTCATAGTGTGAACCATGGACGAGCACGATTGCGTCGTGGTAAGTGCCATCTCGTGTTGCTGCCACTCTGCCTGCATAGAATTGTATGCAGCTACCGAGTGTCTCGTGCCGAGTCCAGATATGAAATCGTTGTTGCTGTGCGAGCAGTTACCGAACATCTCCATGTACGCCATTACTGAAAAATCGTCAAAGTTTCTATCGTCACCAACAATGCAAGACGTTTAAAAAAAAAGAGAAATTTAAGAAAAAAAAAAGATAATAGCGTGAACGAGAAGAAAAAAAAATAGAGACAGAAAGGCGAGATGCCGGGAGATAGATAACGATTATATTGTATGTGGAAAAGTGTGAATCGTTCAAATTAAAAAAAAAAAATGATAAACTGTATTATTGCGAGCTTGAGATTGTCTTCTGACAAAAAAATCTTCAAACATGTCTTTTAATTTTTTTAACAAATCATAATTAGTAAGTAAGAAGAATATTGTCATTTTCACAATCAGTAAAATATTCTAACACATCATGTCACATACACATATATGGAGTACACTATGGTATATTCGTATATGAAAAGACAAAAAAAATGTATATAAAAAATCGTGTGTTTTAAAACATGTGAGCGTTGACAGCGCGTCGTTTCGAGATCGAGACGTTCGAACTCACTGTAATACGCGTGAAACCTTGTGAACAGCATCTCCGGGTAGCATTGGCTATTGCTGCGGATGCGTGGAGAGACTCTTTGCCGCGAGCGATTACGTAATTTGTACGTTCGTCGCTTTATTAATTGCAAGTGTCATATCGAGCGACGCAACGGACGCGCGACCTGCTGTCGATTTCTCATACTCTCCGTTCAATTTCGAAATCGCGAGATTTTTAAGTGCGAAATTTTTCAGTTCGCTTCGTCGCGACACCGTCGACACCGAACTGGCAAGGCAACTCGGAACGCTGTCGTTCCGAATTCGCCAATTGCCGAGGAGGTCAATTTTACGAAATAATTAAACTCCCACGGCAAAGAGCTAGAACACTTTTTGTCATACGCGCACTCGGAGAAGGTCGTCGATTGTTTATGTACGCCTCGGTAGCACATCGGCAAACTATTTCGCAACTTGATCGTGTCATTTTTTTTAATGAACAAAAAATGATTTGTAGTATTTCCTCTGAATCGATTTAGATCAATAAAACTTTCCGCCGGTCTGTTCCCCCGAGACATTTACCATAAAAACCGGAAAGATTTTGCATGTTTTATCGTGGAAAAGTTGACACTTTAGTGGAATATCAAACTTATTTATGAAACATTTTCATCAAACTTATTTATGAAACATTTTCATCAAACTTATTTATGAAACATTTTCACAGATAAGGATTTCAACTAAATATACCGGTGAAAAAATTACCCTCTAACAAAACACATGTTTAATTTTTTTTATTGGTTGATTAATTACTGATTAATCACAGCCCATTTCCGCCCCGCTCCTCCTCTTGGTAGGATGCTGATGTACTACCTTAAGTGCCATGTGAACATACCAAAAGTTTCAATGGTTCAATCTTGTTTAGATCGTCGGTAATACGTGCGATGAGAAATTTAAAAATTATATAAAAAAAATTACGCGTCACGTATCACCTCTCGGAGTGCTCGGCGATTAATGACGACGAGGTAAGACTTCTGTTTGTCTCGTCTCAAATCGCTAGAACTCGTTCTCCAAGCGCGATCTACGCTCCTCGAGCCGCAGTTACATTAGTGTCGTTTCTTTTTAACTTTTTTTTCCACTTGCTCGTGCAATCCTTAACACTAAACAAATCGCAATGATAAATCTGCTATATGCGTTATATAGATAAGAAGAAGAAGGAAGAAGAGAAAAAAATAGAGGCTGTGAGCGGCGCGCAAGCTGAAAGTATTATTAATTATTAACCAAACAAACGAGAAAGCTGGATGGGTTTGAAAAAAATATCCAAGCTGAACGCAGCAATGATTATGCACGGTTAACGTTGGATAGTGGATGGTTGCGGTGGTTTCGTATTAATGTAGGAATTATTAATGAAATGTATGAAAAAATGAAAATGGAACGGTAAAAACCAGCAAACATGCCGCTGAGAAAGCCCGAATCTTTAGACTCGTTTGCAAAGAAAAAACTTTTTTGATTTGTTTTGTTTCGACTTAGCGTGAGGGTGTTTTCGAGTTTCTTTTTATTTTGCATTTGCTGAGGATATATAGTTGATATATATATGTGTACGTGGGTCGGGATCCCACTTACCGGAATATGCCACTGATTGGAACACTGGGGGATACAAAATATTGCGTCAGTTCGTTAAAAAAAACCTACCACAAAGTAATTTTACGAATTAAGAAAATTTCGAGAGTGTTTCACTTTTTTTTTTTCTACTGTCCGTTTCGCGATTTTTCCAAGTATTCACAGTAGTTTCAACGAAAGTTCGCTGCAGTCTAGTTGTGTCGTGGATCATTTCATTGTGCGGCAGACAATCGTTTTTTTTTATCTCGCGATTGTTTTGCAATTCGCAAACTTTTTTTTTGTTGCCGGTCGAGCGAGTATTCAAATTGGCTGTCACCTTGGTCGACTCTAAAGTATCGTTCTATGTAGTAATTGTTTTTGCCTTTGCTTTTTTTAGAAGGAATTATTGGCAGTTACGCGGTAAGGATCAGTTCGTCGTCTCCTTGCTGCATCACTGCCGATATTCTTATCGCAAATCGTTGCGATACTTACTGTGTCTTTTCTTGAGAGGAAGAGGAGGCGGTTTACCCGCGTCCGGACTGTCACCCGTGCTACCGTGCAAACTGCACGTCGACAGGTGCTCGTTTTCCGGTACATTGTCGTATTGCGACGGCAGCCTCTCTTTTCGGCGCTTCGAACGCTTCTCCGGTAATGCCGGTGGTATTCCGTTTATGTCCATCCCCGTGATCGCTTCGATTTCCTGTGAGTCGTTCAAACGAATTTAAAGTGGTGAAAATCAACACAGAAATTCAAATTTTTTTAGAATCAAGCAAACGCCACAGATGAAAAAATATATGTATATAAATACAACTAAAAACTATTTGTTTGGCTTAACCCTTCGCAGTCACGTGGGTCAAATGTATTGGGCATGAAACAGACATTTTTTAAATATTTGAACTCGTCATTATTTTTCATAAAATGATAAGATTAAAGTAATCAAATAGTTTCAAATCATTATCATAACGGAGTAAACTTGAGGAAGCGTGACTTTCGCAGGAATCTAAAGAATTTTACTACGATATGGCTAAAATAATAACTAAGAAAAAAGATGATTAGAATCTCACCGACTCATATGATATATTGGATTTTATAAATTGATATATTTGAATAAATTTGCATTGAACAAACTTTTCGATTTCACCAACGACGATTTTTTGTTTTGTTTTAAATAAAACATGTTACAGCGAAAGAGAGCTTCAATGCCAGTTAGTGAAATAAAAACAGAAAAAAGCATGCAACACCCACGTTTACCAGTTTCTCAAGCAAGGCCGGGTCACCGGTTCCCGTGAGGTTGGTCGAACTGAGAACGCTTTTCGTCGTCGTGCTGCTGCTGCTGCTGCTACTGCTCGTAGTCGTACGATGCGAGATAACCGAGCCATTGCTATCGGCGCTGATCTTCTGTTGGGAGAAAGACTGCTGCTGCGAGCTAAACGATTGCGAATTGTAGCACACGCTGCTCTTCGACGTCAAGCTCGAAGCAGCAGTGTAACTCTGCGACGAACTTCTCTGCGAGTGCATCGACACGAAACCGGACTCCTGTGTTTGCGTTGACAAACGTTCCGCTTTTCCCTCGATACCTGTAAGGTCAATTTATTATCAAAACAAAATCCGAACGAATTATTTACTGATGATTCTACAGTAAAAAAGCGTATCGGTTATCTACACTGTTAAAAAAATTCGTATGCACTGTAATGTTTTTAGCATAAACTGGTATATTAAATTTCATGGACAATGGTGATGAAAAAGTAATGTTTAGTGTATTAAAAACATTAGGAATATTTTATTAATAATTTAATTTAATTAAAATGGAAAAGTATATCAATTTTTCGTCATAATTGTACATTACATTTCGTGTTCCAGTTTTTGCATAAAAAATTCCAGTGTGGTACATTAAATTTACAATTTATTTTTACAGTGTGGCTTACGTGAGGCAATTTTTTTTCGGTCCATGTCACGAACGTTCGTTTGCAATTCGCCAATTTGTGAATTTCCTCAAGAAAACCATATTTGTCAATTTCCTCAAGAAGACCATATTTGTCAATTTATCTCACATATATAAATTATACCAGCTGAAAATGATATTCTACATGGTATAATTTCTACGAGCTCGAAAATTCATCAAACTTTATTCAGCACGAGTTCTCGCGGTCGAATTAATATCTCAACTTTGGTTTGTGAGAGTAGAACAAAAAACAATCAAATGAAAAAGGCAGACAAACTCGAAGAGTTTTTATACCCGGTTGTCCTCGTACCGAATCTACGAGTTTACCGAGCGCGGTCGTGGAACTGTGTTATCGCGCGCCCACGCCTTCGGCTCGGCAAAGTTATTCGGAGACTGTTGCGTAAATTTAGCTCTCGTCATTTTTTCGTCTACGTTTTCGTAACATTAATAGAACCGAATAAATATCCTCTCCCGCAGCCATTTATTATTGTTATTACAATCGTAAATTTACGTATCGCTTACCAGTGAACGGATTGAGAATATCCTGTGGCGTTTGCTGACCCAGCAGCATCGTGCTGGGTATGCTAGTTTCCGAGCCGTCCCAGCACCCGCAATTATTCGTTCCGTTAACTTGCATACCTACGAAAAAAAAGAGATCGTAAAGACCTTCGATTCCTTCAAGCAAAAGCGACTTAAGACTAGATTAATTAATAACGCTATTGGCTATCGTTAATATATGCTCACACGAAAAAAAAAAGAAACTATAAATAATTTTCACAAATTTTTCTTTTTGTTTCATTTTTTGGAAAGCGACAGGAAAGTTACAACACGTAAAAGCGCATACCCAAACAAATTTTGCTCAAATCCGCGAATACAGAGTCGAATATTTTATCGCGTTCGTTCTGCGAGCGGTTAAATTTATCCATGATTATAAATCGTCGGGTTAAATCTTAAATTGATATGATATATTATACGAGAGATCGCGGCGCGATTCCTATGGGTGTTCGCGTTAAGCCGAGTTTCAGTCGCGACTGAAACGTCAGCGGACAGCGCTGTGCGGGCAGATATAATTTTCTTGCTCTCTCTTCGCCTCGCTTCTCGTCGACGCTGACTAATCGGCGACCGCGTGGGGCACATCCTTCTCTTACGTGTATGGAAAAATGCTTTACGCACAAACCCCGCTCGGTATGGTTATTCCGGGAATGAACGGGCTTAAACAGTATGGCATTCGTTCGCTGTGACAAGCGCAACACGGCTCCGTGTATATCGGAGTACCAGATGATACGCGGATGTTGGAAACGAATGTGCCAAGTATAAGGAGCTATTAGCTGAGACGTGATACATCGCTCTCGTCTCGGAACTATTCGGAGAGCACAGAGAGAGCCCTGTTGGGTCGTCGATTGTCACCTCGATTCATCGGTCGTCCTCCGACCGTCTAGACGTTCGAACATTCGTCCGCTCCCGACAACAAAATAACAACAGGCATTGTAACAATTTTATCTTTCGTCCATGTGCGATATTGTATTTTTCATTGTAAATATAAAATAAAATATATAAAATATAAAAATAAATTAAGTAACGTATAAAAAATATATAAGAAGAAATTGTAGAAATAGGATTTTTTTTATGTGTACCTAATCGCCAATGTTTTGCCTGCATTTGCTATCGCGGCATCGAAGAATTCGGTGGCTGTTCGGTGAGCAACGAATTGTTCTACCATCGACGACAAACGGTGGCGCGTCGACTCATTACTGTTCGAGTGAAACTTGTGTGTAAAAAAAATGTTGACAATGCTTCGTACAATATTTCAATGAGCGATCGCTTTTCGAATAAATATTCTTTTACGAAGGAGTAACAAATCTATGAAAATACGTTTTTTAAATGATAACATAATTTACAACCGTTTGTCTGTTATAGACGTGGCACACTTGTATCAAGAGATCGGAGATCAGAAGGACCAACAAAATAGTACAAAAAAAATCAACTATAATTCCGATATGCACGCCGTGATAAAATAAATATTGGAAGGAACTATTGCGAGAATATTTCTTCAAATAACTTTGTGCTATTTTTCAGCAGGGTGTAAAAAAATTTTACTTTGCCTGTAAAATTGATACTTAGTGATTTATTTCTCATCTTAGTATTCTTTGGAAATCTGCCGATTCTATAATAATTATTACGGAAGGTTTCGTAATAATCTTGTTGACGTTTCGTTAAGGCTGTTTATTTTTGTTCCACTTTCGGTATTTTCCTATCAATTTACCGTGAATGGTAGCGATTAGGCTGAGATCCATACTGTCGTTCAAGGACTCGTCGTTGGGTCCCATTATCGCGCGTATTTCGTCCTCGTCCCGCGAATGATTCAAGGCCGAGTCGAGACTACCGGCCGATGCGCTCAGCAGCGAGGACGAGTCCTCCGGCGAACGACTTCTGAGCGAGACCCGGTCAAGACTCGAGGCCAATAGACCGTCGGACTCGTCCAAAAGCTGCTGAGCCCTCGTTCGTCTCTTTGGTGGCAGAGGTGGCGGTGTTCCCGATGTGTTGTTCTCCTCCAGCATGAATGGATTTGTCCTGAAATCGTTGAACGTGGGAAAAAAATATATACATATATTTTTATCTTTCAACAATACCGTCCAATATCGGATACCGATAAAATCCACGATTCCACGGATGTTTTCTGTTTACACTACAAAAGCGCACGGCATTCACCTGTCTGGCAGGGGTGGCTTCGGCGGTGGACTAGAATCTCTCAGTATGGACTCCGAACTGTGCGAGCTTCTGACCAAACTGCTGCTCGTTGCGGTCTGTTCCAATATCTGCCTTTCTCTCGGGGTCAATGGAATGTCCGGCAGAGAATTTCTCTGTGGCGCTAACTCGGTACCGTATCCCGATGTTCTGGAACAAATAATTCGTTGATGAATTCATTGCGGAGGATTTTCGGAAATAACATTGAACGCCGCAATGAAAATCTGTCGGAGAGGTTTTTATTTTAAAACAGACGTATCTTTCGTCGCCTACGGAAACTCAAAAAAAGGTGCCAATTGTTGCCTATGGAAAAAAGTAAGACATAATCTTCGATGGAATTTTAAAAGCGTAATTTTGGGAACTTAGAGCGTGATGAAGAAATTTAATTTTTCATCACAATTGTCTTCGTCAAATGTCAGCAAAGTGCTGAACAACATGTTTCAATGTAGTTTCTCATGTAAAAATTAGTCCGAATTCAAAAGCTGTTCCGTCGTAAAATCGGGCAGGGAATTCGTCATTTTTGCGAAAAATTTTCATAAGCATGATGGAAGTTTCTAATTCAGACTGGAGCGATAGGCATACGAAAAAAGCGACGAGAAAACCTTTCGATATGTCCATATTTTTTCGTGTCCAAATCGTTGTTTTTACTTATTTTTATGTGGTCTATACAACGGACGGATAGAAGCACACCTGTTATTCGTGGTGATGGGCGCGGGCTTCTGTCTGTTGGATATCTTCTCGTGTGCCAGAGCGACCAAATTTTTCACCGCATCCTCCACCAGGCCGATAACGTGAGTGACGTTCTCGGTGTCGAGGGCCGACGACTTGTCACCGTGTAGCAGTACATCGTCGCACAGCTTAAGCAATTGCGCCAGTGCTTGATACACTTGGTTCGTGGCGGAGCCTAGCGTCGAGCTAAAAATGACGAAACAAACAGCACGATTAACAATTTATTTCCACCTAAATGTAAGGAATACAAGAAAAAAATTATTACTAATTTATAACTTTGAAAGCTCTAGACCAAAAAAAAACGAATCACATTTTGTATTGAAAAAATATACTATAATAACTATATGAAACAAAAAAATATTATAAACATTTTTACATTTTTCTAAAATCTTTTAGACCTATATGAGGCCTATATGAGTACGTACTATTTTTTTCCGTACATTTTTTAAACCTCCCAATTTTTTGAACACTCGGCATTACATCTGAGCCATGCCTCATTTACTTATCTGCCGAGCGTCAGAAAAAAGGTACTTCCGCAGCAATAACTAAACAAATTGTCGACAAATTTTTATACATTTTTAGATAAATACCTTCTGGACTTTAACGGAATCGATGGAAATATAGTTTCGCAAATATATCGGTAGAAGAGCGCAGGGCAAAATGGTACACCGGGGCAAAACGGGATAATGTGACAAAACTCAATTCTCCAATAACTCTTGAATGGTGGCGATGGTGGTACGTGGGGCAAAACGGGTTTGAAAATCCGGATGTATCATTAGGACAAAATGGGGCATCCAAAGATCATTGGAAAATTGAGTTTTGCCCACGCTGTCCCGTTTTGCGCCGCTGTGCCATTTTGCCCCGGTCTGCCCTAGTTAGGGAGGGTGAAAAAAAAAATAGACAAATTAAGATCCTCACCTGTTCTCGTAGAGTAAATAAGACTTTAGTACAGTGTGAATCGTGGTGACAGTGTCCAGGACGATCGTGCCGTTGCCCGGCAGCATTTCGAGTTTTTTCTTCGACACGACGTCCCGGAAATGGAGCAAAGCCAATTGCACCTGTCGCACGTGAATGTGAAGATCGCGGAGTGGATTCTTTTCCAAAGGCTCGCCGGTTATGCCGGCGCTGGTCTTCTCGCGGGGTGTGCGGGGCGACGAGGGTGAAGCGGCGCGGGTCGCGATTCCGCTGCCGCCGCCTCCGCCCCCGCCATTACCGGCGCTTGCGATCACCGCTGGAGAACGCATCTGTGAAAGCTTCTCCAGAAAATCCTCCTTGAAGGAACGAGCGCGTCGGGCTAACTTGCCGCCGCGCGCCTTTCCCCCTGACCGCTCCTCGACTTCTGCAACAAGCAAACAAACACAAATCAATGAAAAAGCCTTCGCATAAATACTAAAATCTGAGAGAACCGCAACATCGTTTTGAAGGCTCGTAAATTTTTTCCTACACTTTCGAGACTTTGAATAGTCCAAGATTAATTTTTTTTAAGCGCTGTTATTTTTCTGAATTATTATTAAAAATGTATATATTCGGAAACGGAAATCTTATAATCGTTGAAAAAAATCCCAAAGAAAATTATGTGCACTCATAACAATCAACGAATTAATTTCTACATTTTACTACATTTCACTTTGGAACATTGAATAGTCTAAGATACATTTTTTTAAACCGCTGTTTTTTTTTAGTATTAAAACATATATAAATATACATTCGGAAACGGAAGGCTAATAAGGATTTTTAAAAAATCTGAAGATGCACTCACAAAAATCGACGAATAAATTTTAAGCGAAAATAAAAAGTTTCCTAATTATTTGCTGAACAATTTTTTTCAACAGATTCATTAATAACTCTTCGGCATTATTAATATGCAAAATCGATGTTCTCGACGGTTCCCATGCGGTAAATTTTTTCAGATACTTATATATAGATGGGAAGTGTGCGAACTCTCGCCGGATCTCACTTTTTCGCCGAGTATTTGTGTGTCACGCATTCTTCTACCATTTATACCATGGAATGCTCTCGGCTGCAGCGAGTGTTCAGAGATTTCCAGTCCGCGACCTATTAATAGCCCGATTAATCGCAAATGTGGTGAGACATTTTTATAAAAGAGGTCCTACAAGAACCGCAGACTCCAATTTCTTTGATAGCTCAGCTAAAACTTCATCCGTACAATCGACAAAAAAAAAAAAAAACGCAGTCAACGCGTGTTCCTCGCCGC
>JAPYZC010001321.1:0-20144 GCA_030522665.1 Ichneumoninae sp. A BG-2022a | reverse complement strand
GATGGTAATGGCTCGATGGTAATGGCTCGATGGTAATGGCTCGATGGTAATGGCTCGATGGTAATGGCTCGATGGTAATGGCTCGATGGTAATGGCTCGTTGGTAATGGCTCGATGGTAATGGCTCAATGGTAATGGCTCAATGGCAAATGGTAAAATTATCTACAGCGAAAAAAAGACATCGATGTGCCAAGAACGCCCCTGATCCAACGCAAACGATGAAAAAAATGAAAATGCAGACAATACAGGACCTTTGATCACCCGTCGTGAATTGACGAAATGCAACAGCTTCAAAGGTCGTTCTAACGCGTAATCGACGTTACAGTGTACTACGTCAGTGGATCTTAATGAGCATACATTTAGCAAACATTGGGAGATAAGATACGCGAGAATTGTACATTTGTATCAATCCACGATTAACTTTTGCAATTACTCGTAAACGAGGACCTTGGGGAGATTTTTTTTTACCGAGCTACCAACAGCAATATTACTATTTGTTTTGTTTTGTTTTTTGTTTTTTTTTTTTTTGCTTACTCTCGAACGTTTTTGCGTCCAGACTGTTGTTAACCATAACGATGTTGGATACGAGGTTTCTGTGTGTAAGTTCGACACCTTTCGGCAGACCGGTTGTCCCGCTGGAGTATGGCAGCGTCGCGAGTTCATTACAATTCTGCGTCTTTTCAGGTAGTTTCGGCAAGCTTTTGCCTCGTGTGATAAGATCCTGAAATGAAAAAAAAAAATACTCAGATTTAATAGAAGAATATTTTGATTTTTTTCGAAATGGCTTGTTCGTCAATTTACCTTGAAAGGTATAGCTCCTTCCGGAACTTCGCGGACTCCATCTTCGACGACGATTTGAGGCGCGTTAGGCGGCAGACAAGCCTTCGCGGCAGCCGCAACAGCCGGCGCTATTTCTGTCGATGTGATTACGGCTTTCGCACCAGAATTTACCAATTGTTTCGTTATCTCGTCTGAAATATTTAAAAAATCAAATAAAAAATGATCGATTATTCGCTTCAATCTGTTCAAAATTAATAATAATCTATCGATTATTCGCTTCAATCGACTCAAAATTAATAATAATCTATCGATTATTCGCTTCAATCGACTCAAAATTTGTCCACTGAAACAAATATTTTTGTTGTACCAAATAAACAAAAACCTCCGTTTTCACACCTTGTGAAGTAAAACGTGGTACGATACTAGTGCTAAAAACATTTTCTTAACTCGTGTAATTGTAACACTCGTCGCAAACGGTTTTTCGCACTAGTATCGTAATGTAATAATATTTATTATGAAATTTATGATAATTTCATACCGTTATATATTTATAACAGTATTGTATTGTTATATCTACTGTTATAAATTTTTAACGTTATCGAGATTACTATTATGTTATTCTAGTTTGTTTATTTTCGTCAATGGAATTTCCATTAACGCTGCTTTCATCGAACGGGCTTCGCGAATATGCCTGCGTCGCTTGACAAGTGTCGGCACCGACGGGCGCGTAAAGTGTGCCAACAATGTTTTGCCGCTGATTGAAGTCAATTGTGTGGCATTGTTACGCAAAGTCGGGCGGTTCGGCAAGCATAAGTATGCAACTCATCCTCTCTCTCTCTCTCTTTCTCTGTGACGCTCGCCCCTCTCTCTCTAGTGGGAGAAAAATGCAAGCGACCACAACAGATTGTCCATTGAGCCGGGTATAGATAGAACGTCCTTCGGCACACGCTATCTCGTCTACGTTAATTTTAATCGAACGACAACGCGCCAGACGCTCTACCCGACGGGATTTTAATTTATGGCACGTCACGAAGCTGCAGGCTGGAATCAACCAGTCGCGAATCTCCGCGCGGACTTTGCACTCTCCCACTGTACGCTATTTATTTCGATGCGCCACTTATTCGCACCCTCGACGATATTTTATGGAAGAAAAAAAAATTATGTTTATTTAAGAAAAAAAAAAATTAAGTAAAATGAAATGCAGTCTTTTTTTCCGACGCTTTTTCGGCAATTAAGTTGGGCGAAGGCATACTCTTTGTCAACCCTTCAACCTATAATTAAAATTTTGATTACAAAAATATTCGATTCAAAAAACTCGATCAATTCGATAATTTTTTTTTTTTTCATCAAGAAATAATTCAGACTTATAATAGTCTGCTGACTTTAATGATACTGAGATTTCATTATTGTCTCAAGGGGACGATAAAACAGATTTAATTATTGTCTACAAATTATTGGGAGGTAAATGAGTCAATAAAAAAAAGTTGAAAATTAACATTTTCAACTTTTTTTAATTTTCCGATTAATAGCCGTTTTACACCATGCAAGCTGTCACTCACACACACATACATACATCGGCCAGCTAAAAATTACATTTCTCGACGTTTGAGACTATTTTAAGTACTCTAACACTAAAATCTCGATTCTTTTTTACTGTTTTACGAAAACATAGCTTCATCTATGAGCAAGAATTTTTTTTTTTAATACTCACCGACTGTGTAGAACGGATTGACCGTCGTGACGACAATGCCAGCTTCAAGGCTTCCCAAAAAAGCTATTGCAGTCTCGGGATAGTTGGGCAATATAATGGCAACTACGTCGCCCTCCCGTAGTCCCAAATTTATCAAGCTTCTTGCAACACAATTCGAGGCGTCTCTGGCTTGGCTGTATGTGAATTTCCTTCCTGTTATGCCGCACTCCTGTTTACAATCAAAGTTCAAAATTACACAACATCATCGACGAATAGCGCCGAGTTACGTGTAACAGATGCGTCGTTGCGATTAAGTTTCAAAGTTCACCGTAGCCCGGAAAAAGGAATTGCACAACGATAACCTCGAGGCATAAATATTTAAATTCTGTAATTACGTGAGTGAACGATGTTAAATCGACGATTAATTAATTCCTGTTCTAACTGACCGTGGCCGAGGCGCTAAACCAAAACGATCAAATTTTTGCTCGCGCTTCGAGATGAAATATGATTAATTTATGTGGTGAATAGGTTTATCCAAAATTTTAAGCACTTAGTTATAGAAAAGGAGGTTGATTTATTGCATGTGTCCACAACCAACGATGTTGAAGGTTAAAACACGCTGATTACGAGTCTACCACTTATTCTATTTATAGAGAAATATTAATCACAATGGCCTTGCGAGAACAACAACTGGTAAATACAAAATCTATCATAATACGGTTTCATTGAGTTTTTTCAAAGCAAAATCCGCATTGTTTTTGCTTCCTCATAGAGGAAGCTTTGTGATGGTGAAAAAAATGTTTCGAGATTTTTATGAAAACATGTTCAGAATGTTCCAAAACATCGAAAAATCACATTTAGAAAAAATGTCCGGATGCATGTGCGTGTGTGTGTGTGTGTGTGAATCAGACGCGAAAAATTCAAATAGCTATATCTCGGGAACGCCTCCACCGATCAGGCTGAAATTTTGCACACAGCTTGTGTGGTTAATAGTCAATGTTTCTGCCGAATTTTGTCCAAACATTTTCAGTTGTTTTTTTTTTACGCCATTTTTAATTTCTTCGAAAATGTCTGTACGCACTGTAGCGCTCGCAATTTTTTAGCTGTCAGGCTATAAATGCGTACACAGATAGAATGTCATCACCCGATGAACCCATTAAAATTTCACGAAAATCGGTCGAACCGTTCTAATTTTATGCTATTTTCAATTTTTTTAATTTCATGATTTTTTTTTTATTGAACAAATTTGAAAAGTATCGAACGACTGAATCGAACGACTGAATCGAACGACTGAAGATATACAAATTTGGTAATTATTCCCATAGAGTCGTTTGAGAGACACACCTGAGACATCCAGGGGTTAAAAAAGAAGGATATTAAAAAACGGAAAAAAAATGAGCTCACGTTATCCAATTGATATCCGTCAACAAATCGCACAACATACCAGGGCGACATTGTTGGGCCATTGTTGGATATTCGCCCACACGTATTCGTGTATCGTCACGGACGGAATGTCGATGTCACCGTAAGGCGATGTGAATATCCTCTCGCCGTTGTTACCCTCGACGATCTTGCATTTGGCGATGGCCTGAGAAGCATGCCTGATGCTCGTCGGCTTAAGAAGCTTCGAGCCAGTTTCCAACGTTTGAGCCAGTCGTTTAGTGCCGCGTGTTAGGCTGACCATTTTTTTTTCTTTTTTATAGTAATTCAATTATTTTCAGATAAAAAAAAAATGTTCAACTTTGTGAATCTACAAATGTTCAGCAGTGCGAATGAATAAGTCACCGACGCATTGGCGTGCTCTCTGTGGACAGTCAGAATTCAAGGAAAAAAGGTGAACTTGGCAATTTACGAATAGATACGTAACTTAGAAATTTTTGAATAAACATCGAAACAATTGTCTTATGTAAAGTTTTCGCGCGCATATTTGCATAACGGATTATTAGCGTCGGGTGTCGTTTGGAGCGTATCGTTGATCAGCCGGCAATTACCCCACCATAAGGCGTTGTCGCTGGTTCGAACAGATAAGGGAAACGAGCTCTCGATACACCGGTACAAAGTACGAACGAGCCTCTGTCGCTACGCACGTTTTTTCTTATCCTACAGACTTATTTTGACGCCGCTTGGCAATCGATGTATAAACGATCGGGCTGCTCAATTATCAATTTTTGAAAAATCTAATGGCGGGAAACTGTATGTCCCTCGATTCTCGAGAAGCAAATCGAGAAGCAAAGAAATGGCATTTAAGGAGAGAGTCTCGCTGCGCGCTGACTTCGCATAAGTTCGACAACAATAAAAGAAAATTGCAAGTACTTCTAGATGGTGTATAAATCTGAAAAAAATCATGTATACTAAAGGTACTGAGAAGCTTAATTTTGCATAATAATAATTGCAAAATGTTATTAACAAAGTAATTAAAAAATTAATTGGTTAACAAATTACCCGGCAACAAAACTTTTTTTAATGAAAATGATTATTTTTCTGAATACGTATGAATTTTTTCAGATTTTTAAGGAATCGTTGTTTTTTGTTCTGTAATAAAAAATAAGATTTTTACACCATCAAGAAGTACTTGCAATTTTCTCTTATTGTTGTCGAACTTATGCGAAGTCAGCGCGCAGCGAGACACCCTCCTTAATGCGAGAGATTAGATTATTTAATGATTGATCATAAACATGCACACGGACATTGTATCCGACTCGACGTACGACTCCCAATAGGGATAAATAGCTTCATTTTTATCGGTTAAAATTTGATAAGTTGTACAGCAAGAAAATTAATTTTTATCGGTTAAAATTTGATAATTTGTATATCAAGAAAATTAATTTTTATCGGTTTAAATTCGATAAGTTGTACACCAAGAAAATTAACTTGATGACAATTGAAATTAATGTAGTAACCGATACATTAATGGAATTTACATTATTTACGTTTGACGATTTGTGCCCGAATAATTTAACGTAAGTTGTATTGTTGATTCGTGTTATTTATTTGTCGAAGTTAATCAATCACCTGAACGCGACCTTATGTGATCCTTATGTGATCTCACACCGCGTCGCATCGCTGCAGCGTGTGTTCACATGGACTTGATGCCGAGTCACGTGATACAAATATAGCGACCGCTCGACTGCGGGGGACACGCGTGCTGCCTCTCGAAGTTCGCGGTTCGCACACCGAAGAACGACGACGCGTTTCTTCCATCGTTCTCGCTCCTTCGTTTATTCGATCCGCCGCGTCCCTCCTGCACGTATTAATTATGTGTATGCGTGGAAAGCGCGTACACGCTGTGCAGTTCGAATGATGCCGCGAGTATCGAATACTCGAACCTTGCATTATGCACACGGCCAATGGACTCTCTAGGTGCGCCAAACTCGTGGAACCCGCCGGAGGCTTTCACCGTCGACGAACGACTTCTCGAGCTCTCTCCGCTACACCGTACCATTAAGAACTTTATTTTTTTCTTATAAAAATAAGCGGACAAAATTATTATTATTTTTTTTAAATGCCTATACAGCCAATTTTTTGTTTTGTTTATTGTTTACATTTAATTGTGGAGTTAATTAATTGCGATTAATTGATTTACCGCAGGCGTCGCTGTTTATCGATTCGTTTTCACATTCCGCATGTCGATTTGTTTAATCGCTTCGTTATTTAATTTTCCTCACTGATTCCCATATTTCGTCTGTCTATCAATATTAATTTCCTTTTTTTATATATATGTATTTTATTTTTTTTACGACAACACAAACAAGCTGATGTGATGACTTGATGAGAAGGCCACAAGTTGCGGTTACGCCGGTGGCAACTGATTTTTTTGAAGACCTATAACCGCAAAATCATGTATTCGCAACTCCATTTATTTATTATAAGTAACTCTATTGATTTAACCCTTCTCGTGGAATTTTCCAATACGCAACCGTCGACCGATTAGAGTTACAAGTTAACGTGCTAAAAAAAATCTGAAAAAATTCACAAAAGTACCTTGAAGTGTTGTCTTTTTTTATAATTCGGAAGACATTTTTTTTACGAATATCCTGAAGGGTTAATTTTTTTCCATCTGTCGTACAATAAATTTTCGTTTGTGTAACATAGATGTTACACAAATTATTTTGTATACAATATAAGTCGCGCAATTATGCAATTGCTTCGGATATAATATTTATTTATTCATTGAATTATTTTAATTGGTTTTCATCCAATTAAAAGACAATGGTAGAACCATCGTCCAATCAATAATATAATCAATGAAAAGATCGCCAGGAAACATTAACATTATAAGTACATCGTGTATGTAGAATATATTTTCATACACGGATGTCTTAATTCTCAATGCCAACAACGGTAATTTCAATATACAGGCATTTAAGATTAAATCATAAAAATTCAAATACAATGTATTCGTATACATGAATTTCGAATTTCATGTACCGAGGTTTTATATCTCATACAACTTTGTATATTAACCGTGTTGTAAATTTTATAATATTTTTTACAGTGTAGCTTCGCGAACCCGGTCTAGTGTACATAAAGCCTGAGAGTCGAATTTGCTATTGACTATCGTACGAAAAAAGATTAGGTCGACTATCTACCTGCGGCTTTCAAGCGAGTGTATTTATAGAAATAATGTGTATAATAAAAATTATACACAAATATATATAAAAAAAAACAAAAAAAAACACTGCTCCATCGAAGACTCACCTGTTTCGCGATGCACGGAATTCCGATGTGTCTTCTATCGGCTCACAGACAAGATAACAATGACTTTCCTCGCGACGCGAATTTTTGGTAAAAAAAAATGAACACAAATTAAAAAAAAACAACAACAAAAAATGAGGGAAATTCGATCGTGACGGGAGTCGATCGCGGGCCGTTGAAGCTGGAGCCGGCAGACTGACAGAATTCTCTGTAAAACGAGTCGGCTCGGTGCAGATACGAACGGGTTCCCCTACCACGACGATAAGCATATGATGATGATGATGACGGAGGAGACCACGAATACCACGGAAGTTTTTCGTGTCTCGATTTTGCCGAAGAGTAAATGTATGCCCTCCTCTCGATAACGGAACGAGTGAATGAGCGAGTGCCTCGGTGGGAAGTCGAACATTGTACGCACATGCGAGACCGAGAGAGGCTGCTCCGTGCGTTGCACACGACTTTGATCTTCCCTTCCCGCCAGGATAGAAACTATAATCACGTTGTTGGTCGCTTCTCGCTTCTCCGATACGTCCGCTCTCTCACACACGCTCACGAGATTACGGCATTGCACGCCGGTGATGTACTTTGAACGGCGCGAAGGAGACCCCCCACCTCACTTCCACCGACCCGGACTCGTCACTTACACGCTCGACGGTACCGGGTCGACACCGTGAATTTTTTATTTGAAATAATTAAAATTTAAAAAATTGAATTTTGCAACACGTTTTACGCAACTGCAGCTCTTGTTTGAATCGTTCATACGCCGCATTCGTTTTTTGTATGCACAAAAGTGTACTCGCATTTTTCTTTTTACACACTTTTTGTGATTTATTTTTCGCAAATTTTTTACGATTTATTTTTCATACATTTTTTACGATACGTTTTCGCAAATTTTTTAATATTACTTTTTCACGTATTTTTTACGATTTGTTTTCGCAAATTTTTCACGATTACTTTTTCAAAAAATTGCACTTTTGAATCGAAATTTACGAAATTGAAGTACTTGTTTGAATCGATGGCATACCGCTTTCATTTTGTAACAAAAATGTTATCGTATTTTTCTGTTTAAAATTTGGTGTTCAATTATTATTGTTTTACTAATTTGTTAAAATTACACAAAAATGTAATTTCTATTTTGTACGGCAAACATTTTAACGAAAAATACTTATAAAAGTGTTTCTCGTCTATAAAGACGAAAGTGTAATTCTTGCAGTGTAATTAAATGCAAATTTTATGTTCATTTTTTTCTGTGTCTCCGACTAATTCCATCCGATCTTGAAGCTTTAGTAGTTTTTCTTGAATCATACAGAGCTCGAGAATAATTAATTGTTGGCGACGATTTCGTTATCCTTTTTGTCTTCTCTCTATTCTATTTACCGTTTCCGTATGCAAAGTATAGTCTGAGGAATTGCAAGGCTATCTTGAGACTCTGTTGAGCTGACTACAAATTAGTCGTAGTTCTGAAAATACTTCGTCGCCCCTTGGGAAATAAGAATTTGCATTCGGTAGAGCGATGTTTTATGGAACGCTTTTTTATGCCGTAGCTGAGAGAGCTTTTCCATCGTCTATCTATAGATAAAGTTATGTCCTACCGTGCAATATTGACAGCGATTGTATCTCCTCGATCGTCCGTCACATAAAGCGATTCCCATCCATCCAACGGTTCGATTAGCTTAATCGAAGCTAACCGAGATAATGTGACAGCTGATACATCTCTGACGTTCCATCAATGTCATTTTCGCAACAATATAATCACTTTTGACTTTCTCGTTCCGTACGAAATACACAACGAGAGAAAGTATTGTTTTTATCTTTGCATACTCTACTACTCTAAATATCTATTTTCTCAACACTCAAAGTGTGAAATATTTAATTGTTTTTTTTCTATAAAAATGTCCAAGATTTATTATATTAATAAACGAATGTAAAAGGGATTTTCCCGTCTATAAATAAATAAATAAAAATAAAACCCTGCTCAATAAAAAACAAATCATTTAGTGCTAAATAAAATAATAAATAATTACAAAAAAAATTATATTGTTTTGCTTTCTCGACGAAAGAAAGTATTGTTTTTATCTGTGTATTATATTATTTAGCACTAAATGATTATTTTTAATAAGCTTTATTTTAATAAGTTTTATTTTTATAAAACGCTGCTTAATAAAAACTAATCATTTAGTGCTAAATAAAATAATAAACAAATACAGAAAAGATTATATTTTGCGACGATGAGATAATCTTTCTCTTACCGCAATGAAGAATATCGATAAGGCAAAAATTATTTTTTTATTTCTCGATGATAACTACACAAGAGATTCTATTTTCTAACGATAACATTTGAAAAATCTATTTTTCGACGATAAGATTTTAAAAATATACTGTTCAAAGCTAAGATAAAAATAAATCTATTTTTCAACGATACGGATAGTTTTCATTTGTGTTAGACGTTGGAGCGAGGCGACGGGGGAATAATAAATTGGAGCTCTGTTAGACCCTCCAGCTCTAACTGTCCGATAATCAGTCATCCTTGAAAATGCAGTACGCGCTAGACGAATAGCAAACATTTCTGTAATCACGATGAACGTGCTCGGCGAACACGCGCGCGGTCAACGCGCTTCTCGTTCGCATCGCGGTTTGTCCGTTACAAATAAACCACACTACAAAACCGTATGGCGTGTTTGTTGTATGTTTGTCCCGGACAACCAGCGACTCCCAATTACCGACATTAATTTTAATTATTTATTATTATTATTATTATTTATTTATTATTATTATTATTTATTTGTTTATTTATTTATTATTATTATTATTTATTTATTTGTTTATTTATTTATTATTTTTGTTTTTTTTCGTCGGTGTAATTAATTTAATTATCTTATCTGCGATTCACAATCTGCTCCTATAAATAAATACATAAAAAATTTCTCACCCGTATCGCGTATGACACGATCGACTAAAAAAAAAAACATTGATTTTCCGGAGCAAAGTAGTTGTCGCGTTTATCGCGACCGTAAAGTAAGCTCAGTCTTGTATCGACCGCGAGCTGTTGGTAAGTCGGAGATTCGCGGATTGAAATCTGCCAAACGGCTCGAGCAGTCGACATCTGTTGGAAATCTTGTTTTCTCTGCGGACGTTCGAGCGATAAGGAAGAGTCGGGCGATGATTTTTACCCATAAATATTTACCATTGGCGTATCTCAGTCGACGCAGGCGTGAGCGGGGCAAAATGAACCCGTGTCATTTGAGGTGACCTTTTTTTAAGTGCCGCGAAAAATTGGTAAAAAAAGTGGTCCGTTTTACCCCGTTCTCTCCTATCACACAATCAATGATATATTCAACCAGCCGGTCTCGTCATTATCTGTTAACTGACAAATCGCAAACTGCGATTCGTTGATTACCGAGCCTGCGCTCGAGCTTTTCGCGTCCGATCGCAAATAGTTTATTTATCGATGGATAAATCAATTTTGGACTGATGTAAACAGCAGCGAGATTAATTTCTCGGCTGTTTACCGGGATCGGGTCGAGCTACACAGTAGTTACGTGAGCCGAGGTATGCATACGCACACGAAAAGAGCGGGTCAAGACGGTCCACCGGGGGGCAAAACGGACCGATATTCTCCATTTAAAATGAACATTTTTTTATGTCCTCCATATCGATGGTCCATTTTGTCCTGACGTGGCTTTCTGCTCTGCCCTCCTCTGTGTAGGGAAGAGCGGTGCAAAATTGGACAGTGGGGCAAAACGGACCGGTAACTTCCATTTCAGGTGCAACATTTTTTTATGCGCCCCAAAGCGATAGTCCGTTTTGTCCCGACATAGCATTCCGCCCCGCTCTCCTCTGTGTGAGGAAGTGCGGGGCAAAACGCAATTTTCCAATAATTTTTTTATGGGCCAGTGAGGCAAAGGTAGAAAATCCTGATGTATCGGTGGACCAAAATAGGGCATCCAAACATGATTGGAAAATCGCGTTTCGCCCCACTATCCCGTTTTGCCCCACCGTCCCATTTCACCCCGCTATCCCCATATATATATAAATGTGTGTACGTGTGGACTCACGCGTTTCGATCGAATCGTCTGTTTTAGCAAACAAAACGTTCCTGTTTGCGACGGCACACTGCCACTTCGAGCTTTAATTAGATTCTGATTGGCAATTTCCTCGCGGGATTACGTGCCCTGCATCGATTGTTCCCATTCGTTTCCAAAGCCTCTCTAGTTTACGGTCTAGTCGACATTTTCCTAAAAGTTCTACCGGAGTCACAGAATATTTTTCAATTTCCAAACCTCAGCCTTTATTCGTAAGTAAAGCTCGACACTTGTCACGATTTGTCACGTTTCGATCGATTCGTGCATCATGACGCGAGGATTCTTCGCGATCGTCATTCTCGCTCTGCTGGATGTCTGCAGGACTTACGCGCCCGCCGGTAAGTCAATACGGATTTAATCAAACTCGACGCATTCAATCATATAGCGTAAAATTGGTGAATATGGCCCACCTCGATTAACACGTAAATCAATAATGTATGGACCGGTCCATATTCCCCACTTTTACCCTAAATATAAGTAGGGTAAAAGTGTTAAATATGGCCCACCTTGATTAACACGTAAATCAATGATATATGGATCGGTCCATATTCCCGACTTTTACCCTAAATATAAGTAGGGTAAAAGTGGTGAATATGGCCCACCTCGATTAACACGTAAATCAATGATATATGAACCGGTCCATATTCCCCACTTTTACCCTAAATATAAGTAGGGTAAAAGTGGTGAATATGGCCCACCTCGATTAACACGTGAGTCAATGATATATGGCCCACCTCGATTAACACGTAAATCAACGATATATGGACCGGTCCATATTCCCCACTTTTACCCTAAATATAAGTAGGGTAAAAGTGGTGAATATGGCCCACCTCGATTAACACGTAAATCAATGATATATGGACGGGGCCATATGCCCCACTTTTTCCCTAAATATAAGTAGGGTAAAAGTGGTGAATATGGCCCACCTCGATTAACACGTAAATCAACGATGTACGTCCCGGGCCATATTCCCCACATTTACCCTATGTATTTCTTTTTCCATTGCCAACATCCGCAATACCTGGTCCGATGTGCAGCGAATCCACCGATGCTGACCCACGCCTCGATGGACGTCGGCAACATAATATCGATCGTGATCCCCGAGAGTCCCGACGAGAACATAAACATCGACCAGCTGACGGGGGAGTTCAGACAGCAGCTCGAGCGCATAAAGAAGCAGAGCCGAGCGAGCAAGGTCGAGCACGGTCTGGTGACCCTGAAGAGGGTCCTGCCGGAGATGTCGCGCGAGGAGAAGCGCAAGACCCTGCCGTTGATCCGGCGTGTTCTTCACGGCAGGCGAGTGGCGAACCCGCCAACGGTGAGGAACTTCACGAGAGATCCTCGTCTGGAGCAGTTCGTCCGTGGCCGTTCGGCCGGCGGCCCCGAGGAGCGCAGGATGCACCGGGACTACGAGGAGTCAGGAGCGCGAGAGGCGACCCGGTTTGACCAAACGGCCGCCGACAAGGACGAGTACCGGCGAACCTACGCGAGTCGCCGTGACGATTTTCCAGGACGCGACGAAACTCTGCGCCAAGATCGCGTTCCCTTCCCCGACGAAGAACCGCAGTCCTCGAGGATCTCGCGGACCGGTCAGGATTGGGGCTCCAACTGGGACGATCAGTACCGGGTGGACGGTCGCGCCTACCCAGAGTCATCAACAGCGGACTGCAACTACAAACTCGAACGCACCGTCCGCCAGAAAGACCCTGGCAACGAGATCGCCCACGACAGATACGACAAGCCATCCAGACCGCGCGAGCCGGCGCCCAGCGGGCCCGACGACAACCCCGCTTGCGCGAAACCCAACCAGGGAGTCGCCGCCGGGTATCCATCGGTCTCCAGACCCGAGACCGGTGAGAGTTCAAAACGGCACGTCAAGGACTCCCGAGGCTACGAGACCGGCGATTCGCCTGCGTACGCCAGTTTTCCCAGGGACTTTGAGCCGAACGGCCCGGTCGACCCGAACTGCGACAACGCCAGGAGGAACAACGGCTCGGCGCAGTCATTGAGGGATCCGGAGAGGAACCGGGGAGACTCGTCGTCGGAGAAGTTAGCCCAGAGGCAGGAAGTGGTGAATCCGGAGCCGGAGGACTTCAGGTACTTCCCGAAGAGTCTTCAGGATCCTCGCGAGCAGCCGGAGCGGTCGAACGCTTCGGGTCTGGACAACGCCGTCAACGAGGGGGACGACTACGCCACCAAGAAGAAAAGGGGTCAGAGCTACGGCGAAGAGGTCAGAGTTCCGCCAATGACTCCACCGGTCGATCGCTGGAACGGGGCGATCTACGAAGACCGCGGGGTCTCGAACTCCTCGGACGAGCCGAGAGACTCGCCGGGCGCTTACGAGGTGTTCGAGAAGAGCGCCAATCCCGGATTGTCCTACTTGCAGACGGAGCAGGGTGGCTTCAGGCGGAACTTGGACAAGACACCCAAAACTATGGAGCCTCGGATGGTGCCCAACTACGGGGCCGAGGGTCTCGCCCTCAGAATCCAGAGAGCCGTCAACGGGTCGCGCTACGAAGAGGACACTGGGGAGCTTCCGGTCAACGTCACCGAGAGCAGCATCGAAGGTCTTGATCGGATGGTCGGAGGAAGCATCTTTGAGCATCTCAAGAGGCTCTTCAAGGCTCCCCAGTCGCCGCACGCGTATGATAGAGTGATAGTCGTTTATGGCGGTGAGAGACAGGGGAAGGTGGAGAGGACGCCGCAAACCTTCACCGAGAATGGAAGATCAATGAGCACACTGTCCCCGTCCATGGCGGAGCCGTCCGCTTCGACCAGGCAAGACGGCCCGGTATCGACGACCGATTACGTCGCCAAACTTCATGTACTTCCGAAAATTTGATTTTTTTTTTTTTTCTAGTGGAAACTTTTGTTCCGTCTTTGATTGAGATCAGGACGATTGTAAGGTAGCTGGAAAGTTGTTTGTTGATTGATCCTGCGACACCCGTTCCTCTTCAGCGCTTCCTTTACGAGTAACCGATCTGCGTCAAGTTTTTTATCATAAAGGCATAGACTGAGAGAAGAGTCGGGGATGAAGCGAACACACATGAGAGGTCGACCCAAGCAAATATGGTTGGCTCAATGACGATTTAGGCGGCTTAACCATGAAGAGGTTGAGTTAACAACATAAGGTTGGCTCAACGTCGCGATGAGGTTACATACAGCGAAACTCATGGTGAACTCAAGTTCACCACGATTCAAATAATCTATTGATTCAAATAATCGATTGATTCAAATAATCGATTGATTCAAATAATCGATTGATTCAAATAATCGATTGATTCAAATAATCTATTGATTCAAATAATCAATTGATTCAAATAATCAATTGATTCAAATAATCTATTGATTCAAATAATCAATTGATTCAAATAATCAATTGATTCAAATCGTCTATTGATTCAAATCGTCTATTGATTCAAATCGTCTATTGATTCAAATCATCCATTGATTCAAATCATCCATTGAGTCGAATCATCCATTGATTCAAATCATCCATTGATTCAAATCATCCATTGATTCAAATCATCTATTGATTCAAATCATCTATTGATTCAAATCATCTATTGATTCAAATCATCTATTAATTCAAATCATCTATTGATTAAAATCATCTATTAATTCAAATCATCTATTAATTCAAATCATCTATTAATTCAAATCATCTATTAATTCAAATCATCTATTAATTCAAATAATCTTAATAGATGAGATCTATTGATTTGAATTAATCTTCAAATCAACAGATCTCATCGAGGCTGAGCAACCTCAGTGAGGTTGGTTGATTCAAATTGGGGTTGACTCAACCCCAATGAGGTCGATTCTCCAAAGTTCACCATCAGTGTAGCCGCATTTAACCTCACCAAGAGGTTGAGTGAAGCGACAACGCGAATGATGGAAAAATAAAGGTGACGGTAGCGCAGTTGGCGCTCTTACTTAGTCACCGACTGACCCGGGTTCGAATCTCAGCGCTCATCTTATTTTCCCGTCATTCAAATTTGAACCAGCCGTCACATCATCGGCCACGACCGATCCTCCGAATTCTCCACCTGGTCTCTACACAAGCAATCATTAAGGCTACAGAAACGAAAAGGAGTCAATGACAATGCAGTCGTACAAATTTTATTGATCGTACAGAAAGAAGTTGGTAATTTCTTCTCAAAGTCACAACGTCATACGTCTGCGCAATAACAACTGCGCAGTTTCGGTCTAATCAGCGTGCCTCTTCGTTTGTCTCTGCATGTTCCGTAGTCTCGGCAGTTTCGTCCTCGTCACTGTCGTTATCTTGTTCCGGTCCCGCTTCAACCTCATTCTCGGTTTGCTGTTGGTCATCTTCATCATGCGGCTCGAGCTCCTCGTCCGAAGCCTTCCACTCATCCGCTTCCGTGGCCGAGGTGTCCGGATAATTCCGCCTGTTCACGTTTACGTTCCACGAGTTGCCTCTTCCGTCGGTGTAGGAGACACTGTACGGCGAGCCGTTTATTCCAGCGACCATCGCACCAGGTGGAAGCGGCATTGGAGGCGGTCTGACAGCCAGAGGATTCGGCATGGGGATGCGAGGCATTGGAATGTCAATGGGTGGAATCGGCGGCCGCAATCCTATTGGCGGTGGAACTAATGGGAATCCAGGCACCGTGGGAAACAATTGCCTCGGTCGCAATTTGTAACGATTTCGCGGACGACCGCGCCAAGGACTCGCAGGAAATCGGCTTCCTTTCGGAAGATAACCAGACCCTGAAAGTTGAAAACGATGAAATTGGCGTAATCTGTGAAACGGCAGAGAACATAATTTGCTCATGGCTTCATCACTTGTTACACCGCCATTAAAACCTCAAACTTACCTTTTTACGAGAACATAGCTTCCTCTATAAAATCCTCAGAAGTAAAAAAAAAAAAAAATGAAAATGGTATTAGTCATTCTCACCCGGTTGGACTGCATTCATCATCTGTTCGTTAATGTGTTCCTGCAGCATCTTGTGGAAGGTGAACTGGTCTATCGGAGTCCCGATCATATCTGAATCCTCGTCGGGAATCGCCAGCTCGGTGCCAGGCACCTCGATCGGTCCCTTTGACGCGACCTCGACATCGTACGAGTCACCTTCTAAAAATTGCCAAAAGTCTAACGTTATTTTTTTTGTCACTCGTGCATGAATCGCGGCACTTTACATGGCAGTCTTGCGAGTCGAAAGTGGCCTATTGCATGCCAGTTGTGAACCTGTGGTGAAATTACAGAGTCGCGCATGCGCAGTTCGCATTCCGTTCACTTTCGTCCCTTGGGAGTTTTCTTTCGACGCTTTCCACTCTGGAGACATAAGCTCACTTTTCAGTATGCGTCTCGCGCGACTGCCACTCCAAGTGCCGCAGATTCATGCACTTGTGACAAAAAGTATGATGCGGAACGAGGGTCGAATTGGCGATTGCGACTCGTGTGATTACAGACCTCGCTTCGATGAGGCCGCAAACTTCACACTCGTCGCAATCGCCAACTTTCGATCCTTGTTGCAGAATATACTATTTTGCACAGGGAGGTTTCATCGGCCACGTATTAGGATCTGAATCAGGAGCAGAAACGAAAAGTGGGGTGTACAATTGCACATACACATTTAAATTGCATGTGAAAGCATCTTAAGGGTCGAATTTTAAGACAGCGTGGGCTTAAGATCGAACTTAAGATCTAAATTCATTTTGAACTTGATTTCATGCTTCAGTTTGATCTTAAGTTCGAACTCAGGTTAGATCTTAAGTTAAAATGAAGTTTAAGCCAATTGTCGATATTAAGTTCGATTTCAAGAGCGATCTTATGTTCAAACCAACGTCTTAAAATTCCACCCTAAGTAGTTTTGAAAGGTTGCCACTTTAGGCTTTGATTATACCATGTCCTGTCAGGGGCCTCCGAAACGTTTATTATTATTATTAAGTCCCTCTTGATACTTCCTCCCAAAGCCTGATTGTTATAAGTCCCCTTAGGGTACCGTAATAGTTCTGGGGGACGCTTCGTAATGATTTTTGAGAACGTTTACATTAGGTTTTTTGAGAAACCTTTTCACTTAAATGTCCCATCAAAGATGTTCTCACATCAAAAGTAGAGTCACCGAAAGGATTTAAGATACTTTATTGGTTGCCGCTGGTCGACCTACCAGTCGTTGACGCTGATTTACCGATATACTTACCGTGCCCAAGATCATCGTAGTTTTCGTAGTCGATTTCACCATCGAGATTCGCGAGCGCTAGTTCCTTGTCTCCAACCTCCGCTACCCGAGACGAATCAGATCGGGCGCCTATTTTTTTTCTCCTGACGGCACATCCTTTATTTCTCTTGTTCTTCTTTTTATTCTTGGCGGACGATGTGTTTGGAATTGTTGTTCCCCTTTCGCTCTCACCGTCGACAGGTAAATATCTTCGGGCATTGCTAAAATATTCGCTCACTTCCGTAGTCGTGGTTATTGTTTCGTTGTCTAATTTTCTGCTTTGCGTCCACGGTACAATTGGTTTCGACGGTGAAGTTGCAGGACTGGTTTGTGCGGGTTCATTGGGGGGTTGTGGTGGTCGATCAGAAGATTGTGGAGTGGATTGTCCCTGATATTGAGGTCTTCCAGATGGTCTTCCCTGGAAACTTGGAGATGGTCTTCCATGAGGTCTCGCCGGTAATCCGCCGTGAGGCCTGGCAGGTTGTGGTCCGTGAGGTCTGACAGGTGGTGGTCCCAGAGGCCTTGCCGGTAATCCTCCAAGAGGCCTTCCTAGTGATCCTCCCAAGGGCCTTGCCGGCGGTCCTCCCAGAGGCCGTCCCGGTGGTCGTTGCGACGGCCTTGCCTCATGCGTGTTTGCATTCGGCCTTTCAGTCGGTCGTTGCGGCAACTGCGGTCTCGAAGTTGGCCCACTCGGTGAAAGTTGCGGATTACCTAACTGCGGTCTAGGTCTACTGTTTGGCATGTTCGGAAGGTAAGACGGAGGTTGACCAGGCGGTGTGAATTCCGGTGGTTTCATTGCAGGCCTGGGTGCGCCAGGTCGTCCGGGAGGGAGAATCGAGGAATGTTGACTGTCTTTTGCCTCGGATGCAAACCACGGGTCATCTGGGCAATCAAGCATATCAGTCTCCATAAGCGAAATTTTAAGGAGGTTGGAGCTAGTGGTGTTCATTTTGCCTAAATTCGAGAAATTCGGGCAAGTATTGCAAACACTTCCCAATGTTATACAAATTTGAAAAAATACATACTTATTATAGGCATTGAAAAGACTAATTTTGCATAATAATAATTTCAAAATGTTATTAACAAATTGTTGAAAAAACATTTTGAAATTATTATTATGTAAAATTAGTCTTTTCAATGCCTATAATAAGTATGATTTTTTTCAGATTTTTATAACATTGGGAAGTGTTTCCAATTCTTGCCCGGATTCCTCGAAATTAGGCAAAATGAACACCACTCGCTCCAACCTCCTTAAGTGCGATACTCACCTAAAGGACCGTCGTGGATGGGCAAACTGTACACTCTCGAGGCTACGGCGTTCAATATTCCTACAATGTTGGTTACTGCGATGCCCAGCTGGCTCTTCAGATCCGTAGCCAAATCGCTCACGTCGACGTGGAAACGCACGACACCGTCGAAGAATGCATAGAGCTCTTCCCGAAGTCTACGCATCTTCTGCTCGAGCTCATATCCGAAAGCTTCCAACACCCAGCTTATTTCATCGGCGAAATATTCTCTGAGTTGAGTGCAACAATCCAAAGGTCTTTCTTCTTCATCAGTTTCTCCACCGGGTTCTTCGGATGTGCTGACTCCACCGGGTCTGTCGAATTCGACGGTTGTTTCGGTACTCGGAGGTTTGGGTGATGTTACTACCGGAGTCGGCAATTGTCCATTGGGTATCAGTGGGCTGTGGGTAGTTGGTGGTATGCTCGGAAGTGGTGGAGGTTGGAACATTGGCACATGCGGCTCAGGTAGCGAAGGTTGAAGAACTGGTGTCATTGGCCTGCTATCGAATATTGCCGATGGTCGGCATCGACAAGGGCACAAACACTGACACTTCTTACGCATGTAGGGGAATCGTTCGTATTTAGTTCTTTTGATCGACGATTTGGTAGATTTGAAAACTGGACAAGTGCAATCGCAGGAACAGAGGCATGCGCAATAACCGGTGAATTCGGCACCACACCCAATCGGTAATCCCCCTCCGGTCAGGTCTTGAGGTACTTCCGGGTGCGATGGACTTACCGGTATGGGAGTTTCTGGCAAATGAGGATATATCACTGGTATTGTTGGGCGTGGATGGACCGGTGGATGTACTTGTGGTATTGACGGACGTGGATGATCTGATGGATATGGGGGTACTGCTTGAGGGGGAGGTGGTGGGGCGACCGTAGTTGGTACATATGGAGGTACTGAAGGATATCCATTAGGATAACCAGGCGGGAGTGGAGACGCAGTGGTTGGCACATATGGAGGTACTAGAGGGTGACCAGTTGAAGGATATTCGGATGGATATCCATTAGGATAACCAGGCGGGAGAGGAGACGCAGTTGGTGGCACATATGGAGGTACTAGAGGGTGACCAGTTGAAGGATATTCGGATGGATATCCATTAGGATAACCAGGCGGGAATGGAGACGCAGTTGGTGGCACATATGGAGGTACTAGAGGGTGACCAGTTGAAGGATATTCCGATGGATATCCATTAGGATAACCAGGCGGGAGAGGAGACGCAGTAGTTGGTACATATGGAGGTACTAGAGGGTGACCAGTTGAAGGATATTCCGATGGATATCCATTAGGATAACCCGGCGGGAGAGGAGACACAGTAGTTGGCACATATGGAGGTACTAGAGGGTGACCAGTTGAAGGATATTCCGATGGATATCCATTAGGATAACCAGGCGGGAATGGAGACGCAGTTGTTGGC
>JAPYZC010001320.1:0-32397 GCA_030522665.1 Ichneumoninae sp. A BG-2022a | reverse complement strand
TAATAGATTGCGAGTGCCCCGTATGGGGCCCGAGTACAATGGTCCAGCAGGACTGAGTGCTCGCTTTCGCACCAACAACAACAACAACAACAACAACATATTAAAAATATTGGAAATAGTTAATTTTTTATAAATGACTTTAATTTTAAGGCTTAGAAGTTAGCAACGTTGTTCCAACGAAATTATTGACAGCTGTCATGTTTCGCACAAAGTTGCTTTCCTTGCGAGCTGACAATATAATGGAATGTCATATATAATCATATAATAATATAAATAAATTTATAATTATAATTATATATATATAATTGCATATCTATGATAATAATAATATTATATAATAGAATCATTTTTTTATTGTTTCGACGGAAAATAAACTGTTTGAGAAAAATGACAACTGTCAATGATATCATTGGAGCAACGTTGCTAACTTCCATGTCATTTAATTTTACTATAAAAGTAATTCCGTTTGAATAATTTACTTTTATTTCAGTGAAAAAGTCCATTAATTTTTCATCAAAATTGTACATTGAATCTAATGTACCGATTTATGCGGTAAGAACTTCCGGCCCGGTACATTAAATATAATTTATTTTCTTACAGTGTTGCGTGGAATAAAATATAAAAAAAAATGTTCGAACTCTGAAAAAAATCCAGTTTTTTTTCCGCGAACTTCTAAGCGACTACCTGAATTCTTGACGAGCGGCGTACAACCGATCGCGGTGGATACACACACCGAGTCCGGGAAGCATGAATTACGTAATCCGAGAATGGTATGTCCGCCTCGCTCGATCTCCGATCTTTTCAGCGCGGCTTCTGTCCCGCGGACTCTTCTATGCCTCGTTATCTTTCGCGAATACAGTCTCGATGAGAATTCGAAGATACCGGGAGAACTGTGTCGCTACACATGCCGCCGGACAGTTGCACCGAGAGGATTGCGTAAGTCCGAACGGCGCACGAGCTCTCATCCGGTGCGATGTCCACCATGGCTGTGTAATGGCTTTTCCGATTAATTTCCCGCCGTTGCGTCATCCCGATCGGTCCGGGAATTCAACCATTTTTTCATTTAATTTTTCCGCTCAAAAATTCAAGAAATTTGCTACGAAAACAATTATTTTGGTGTTTTATTTTATTTTATTGGCAATGAAAAATGATTTTAGAAATGGCAAAAAAATGTTTTATGTCGTTGCATTGGTAACGAACAATTAGATTAAAAAATGGTCTAATTCCATAAGGGCATTTCGATGGTTCAATAAATTTGCTACAAAAAAAAGTTTTATTTCATTTTGTCGGTAACGAAAAATGACATAAAAATTTATTAATTCTATAGGGACATGGCCACTGTTGAATAATAAATTGGCTGCAAAAAAGAAATACTTTAGGCAAAAAAAAGATGGTTTATTTGATTTTATTGGTACCAAAAAATTATATTTACAAATTACCTAATTCCATAAAAAGAGCATCGACTAATAAATTTGTTCCAATAAAATTATTTTCGGCAAAAAAAAAGATGTTTTTTTAAAATATATCGGTAACGAAAAATTGTAAAAAAAATGGCCCAAGTCAACAAGCGCGTGTCGACAGTCTGTAAGCATGGCCGGTTCGCCCTTTTGACATTAGAACGACGATACGAAGAAGTGAAATAAAAAAGAAATAAAGTCCCCCGATTAGCATTGCGCGACACGTAAAGCGTGCGTACGATTGCGCAACATAGTCGGCTCAGCCACGGTCCTTCTCCCCACTTCCATTAATCTCTGGCTACGGTAATTAACGAGTGACGTTTGCACGAGAGAACCGAACGGGAGCCGGGAAACCCGCACGCGCGTTCTTTCGTTAACTGTGCACCATAGCTGTCTGTCCCGGTGCTTCCCGTTGCTCCTACGCACATATGTATGACTACACACGGAGCGCAGCCTCGTACCGCGTACGCGTACGTAATTTCAACGTAACGGTAGCATGAGTTCGTTTAATTTATTCGATTATTATTTATTTCCCGCTGTATACGTTCATAAACACCGATAATACCGATCGACGCCCGCATGTAAATAGACCGTCGTCTGTCAGCTGCGCTACACGGAATTTTCGATTAAAGTAAATACCATAAATTCACGGACAGCTTGCAATATTGACAAAACGTCGTTTTAAAAAAATCCAATAAAAATAATAAAAATTACAGCGTTAAGTCGGGAGGTAAAAAATAAATAACACATTATATCTGATTGCAAATGTCCGGATCGTCCGTCTGAAGAAAAACGTAAAAGTCAACGCAATATTAAAAAAGACGATTAGAAATTTTTTTTAATGCACAGCTAAGTATAAAAAAACATAAATTCGCAAACGGCTTGCAAAATTGACAAAATCCGATTAAAAAAATAGATAAATAAAAATATTAAAATTGATTGCGAACATCCTTGTCGTCCGTCCATCTAACGAAGAACGTAAGAGTTAAGGCAATATTAACAAAATCCGATATAAAAAATAAAAATTTACTGTCATCTCAGCCAGTAACAAAAAATAATAATAATTGCGAATATCCGGATGTCGTTTTACCTGAAAAAAAATTAAAGATTACGAATCGTGCGGCCGGATAAATAAATGAGACCGTACCGTCTTTGTCGGACAGGTCGACGTAAGCTTTGCAGCTACCGTAAGCGGCGCGATCGATTTATCGGTTCTCTGGAAGCGATTGTGAGCCCTCCGCGTGAGAGGTTCACAGAGATCATAATTCACACGGCTGTCTCATAAACGTGCATTAAACGCGCCCGCGAAGCTTTATCGACGGCGAGCGAAGACAGTGGATAAACCACTGCACTTGCCTTCATGAGACCAAAAAAAAAATCCATTAAGCGACGAAAGCAAGAAAAAAGGCTTCAAGGAGAAAAGGAAAAAAGACTTGCCAGTTTGTATAAATCTTTCCAATTGCTCTTTAACTCGATGGATTATTCGTCTTTGCCGACTGCGAATAAATAATAATAGCCTGGGCAAATCTGGATCTATCGATAGTGAGAATTTAAAAAAAGTCTATTAAGCGTAAACAAAAAGAAAATAAAAAACTTTAAGGAGAAAAGTAAAAAAGACTCGCCTGTGTATAAATCTTTCCACTTGCTCTTTAACTCGCTGGATTACTCGTCTTTGCCGACTGCGACTAGATCTTGATCTTGATCTATCGATAGTGAGAATTTAAAAAAATACAGTAAGCGTAAAAAAAAGTAAAGACTTTAAGGAGAAAAGTAAAAAAGTGTCACCTGTGTATAAATCTTACAACTTGCTCTTTAACTCGCTCGATTATTCGTCTTCGCCGACCGCGACTAGATAATAGCTTTCCCAGATCTCGATCTATCGATAATGAGAATTTTTTAAAAATCTATTAAGCGTAAAAAAAATAAAAGAAAAGACTTTAAGGAGAAAAGTAAAAAAAACTCGCCTGTGTATAAATCTTACAACTTGCTCTTTAACTCGCTGGATTACTCGTCTTCGCCGACTTCGACTAGATCTTGATCTTGATCTATCGATAGTGAGAATTAAAAAAAAATATATCAGAATTTAAAAAAACGAAAAGACGAAGGAGAGAAGTAAAAAAGACTCGCCTGTGTATAAATCTTACAACTTGCTCTTTAACTCGCTGGATTATTCGTCTTCGCCGACTGCGACTAGATAATAGCTTTCCCAGATCTTGATCTATAGACAGTGAGAGTTCGTCCGTCTGTGTGAGAAAAGCTGGGAGGTGAACAAGCGTTGAAGAGGCGCAACGGTAGCGTGCGTATGTGCACACATGTACACATACGCCGAGGGATCGACATTGCGGTCGTCCGATGGCTCCCCGCTACTGTTCGACGTGTACATGTGTACCGAGCTTGCCGCTTGAATATTTATTACCGACCTCAGTAGCTGCAGGCGGGGGGGGGAGGGGGAAGGAACCGACAACGCGTCACATACCTGCGCGGAGCGTTCGTCGAGGGAGCGCGGATAGCAGTCGCGTAGCGGCGGCGCATTCTGGATAAAAAAAAGAAGTGCACGTTCTGATTTATACACGATCGAATAGGCGGCCCAGTGCCGCTCAGGCGCGGCCCGGACAACCTGGCGAGTCGACATCGGGCGCGAGCGAGCGCGGCTCGAACAACCCCCTCGGGCTCTCCCGGCTCGCGACGAAGGCAACGACGATGTATATCTAGCGCAATTTATCCGCGGTTTCGTCACGAGGTCTGGGCGCGAATGCGAAACGGGCAATTGGCACCTTTCACCATTTCTCTGTATGCGGTCAGGTTTTTTTTTGGAGCGCGTCGAGGGCGCCCTTGAAAATTTGTCTCGCGGAGGGACACCCAAAAAAACGATTTGTTTGACGGGCACTCGCAAATATATATTTGTTTGGCTTTAATAAATATTTAGTTAAATCAAATACATGTTTATTTAAGCCGAATAAATATTAATTGAAGCCAAATAAATATTTACTTAAGCCAAATAAATATTTACTTAATCCAAATAAATATTTATTTAAGACAAATAAATATTTATTTAAGACAAATAAATATTTATTTAAGACAAATAAATATTTATTTAAGACAGATAAATATTTATGTATACCAAATAAATTTTTATTTAAACCAGACAAATATTTAATTGCGCCCGTGGAATAGATTAGTTTTCTGAGTGGAGCCAAAACAGTGAGCAAAAAAAACTCAATCCATGAACGAGCCGACGACTGTTTTGCAGGAAAACTTGGAAATAACTTGCAATGGCACAAGCTTGGATAAAAAATAATAATAATGAAAGTTAACAAAGTAGAACTCGACCGCTCGCTAGGATTTGCTCGCCAACTTTAAACGCAAGCGGTAAGCCTTTCATCACATCTGTAAAATGTTTACGATATTTTGTTTTTTAATTTATTCTGGGTTCGGGTCGAGAGGAGCCCTTGAAAATTTGGCTCGAGGAGGGATTCGAGACGGTGAAGAAATTTTTGCTCTCGACACGGTGAGGAAAAAAAAATGTCAATCCACGAAACAACCGAAGAGTGTTCTGCAGGAAAACTTACAAACAATTTACAATGATAGAAGCGCCAATAAATGTTTTTTAATTGCTAAGGTAAACCACTGCGCTCGCTGGGATTTGCTCGGCTACAGCAAACGCGAGCGGCAAGCCTTTAACAATTTTCCTACATGCATTAATTTGTTTAACTAATGTTAAACGAAAATCGGATCCTGAACAGATCCGAGACGGTGAGGGAATTCTTTTTCTCGCGACGCTGAAAAAAAAAAAGATAAAAATAACTTCTGCAGGAAAACTCGGGAATAATTTACAATGACAGAACCGTCGACAAAAAAAAGAAGTGCAAAAAAAAAGAATTAACAAAGTAGAGCTCGACCGCTCGCCGGGATTTGCTCGCCCACTCCAACCGCGAGAGGCGAGCCTCGGAGCGGGGTGTAAAAATAATTTATCGCATTGATAATAATAATGAGTTTTATATCGCCGCTCGTATGGCGACGTCATCAATAACCATGTCCACATGAGATCTTAATGACAGTATCACGTGCCGTGCATGGAACTCCGACCATACAAAGTCGCATAGGATAATAAGGTACCGCGTAAAAAAAATATATATATACATATATACATATGTATATATATATATATATATATATATACATATATATAGCAGGTACAAGGTGAACCCGAAGGATGTAAGGGAGAAGGAAGGATCGTGAGATAGCTCGGTGGAAGGTTTAATGGTCGGGTTTAGCGCCGGCCGTTGGAAAATTCATCAAACGAGAACGAGAGATGAGATAAGTCTGTCGGGTGGAGTCCGAAAAATCGGTGTGAGGATGGATAATAATTATCGACGCCTCGGGAGTTTCTCGTTCGCTCGGAGGGTTTATATATTACAAGGAGAACCGGAGGAACGGAAGAGGAGACGAGAGTTTCGCGGCTCCCGACGGGTCACGGAAATTTATCGTATTCCTCTTATACTACCGTTTAACGATCCATTAACGAGCGGAATGGTTAATTATGAATGAGAGTGGTCGTCGGCCGGGAACTCGCGCGTTTCTCCTTCTGGACTCTCGAGCGTCGAGTTTATTCGTTCCTCTGAAAATAGTGTAACATTTTACCCTAACGACTCAATACCCGAATCTCCCCTCAGACGTCACACACACGAGCGCTCTCTTGCGCTAACCGTCGACATACGTTCCGATTCCAGCCTGGCTCTCGTCATGTATCTACTAATTTTTATTAAATTCTTTTTTTTATTTATTTTTTGTTTTCTTTTGATCAGCGTGTCAAATGGTTGGCTGTAAAAAAAATTCTTATGAAATTTAATGCAGTGGATGGGAAGTTTTTATGGAAATACTTTTATATTAAATTTCATGTACGATTGCGATGAAAAATTAATGTTCGGTGTATTAAAAACATTGGAACTTCTTAATTTTTAATAATTCACTATAATTTCAATGAAAAAGTGTATTAATTTTTCATCACAATTGTACATTAAATTTAGTGTACCAGTTTTTGCATAAACCCTTCCAGTCCGGTACATCAAACTTACAATTTGTTTTAAAGGGTAATTATGAATAAGAGGGCTGAAGGACTTAGGTCGATGGCCCGTTGACAATGGTAATAGCAGAGGAATACATTATGTGAATAATTGCGCAAATGTGTCAGCATCCGTACCATGTAACACATTGTCAATAAATACATTTACTACTATGAATAAGAGCGGTCGTTGCTCTTTCTGGAGTGTTGATTGTCGAGTTTATACGTTTCACCGAAGATAAGAACATCGTTTTACCTTAATGCCTCGATAACCGAATCCGTCCCAGCGATCCCAATTACGATCGCGCCTTTACGCTCACCCTCGGCATACATCGTAACGTTTTACGTTACGCATCCGCTTTGATACGGATGTCGCTCGCCTAATTATTGCCGACTCATTTTTTTTTAAATTCTTTTTCTTCTTTAGTCGTTTATACAAACTTTTACGGATCTATTGATAATACTGGATGGTTATTTGTATTGCAGCAGAAACTCTAATCTAGAAAAATATTAATTGCATTGGATTTACAAAAATATTAACTGGTGTGTGGAAATCCATTGCGATTAATGTTTTTCTAGGATAAGGACAACTGTAATACAAATAACCTTCCACTATAATCAATAAAGTTTAATCAATATATAATAAAAATATAATCAATAAAGTTCGCTTTACCGCACTTCAATCGCAAATTACTGGTATAAGCGACTTTACAAATGCAGTACTCATTTAACTAGCGTGAAGCGCTCCAACCTCTTTAATCCGTGGATTGGCAAATTATTAATGAGAGTATGATGTCGACCACGAACTCGCGCGTTCCTCCTTCTCTCCTCTCGCCCGCCGAGCTAATTTATTCCACTGAAAATAGTATAACATTTTAACTTAACAACTCATTTTACCTAACAGTAGAACCCCGATTAATCGGACTCGGGATAACCGTACGTCTCCGAGATTTTTTTTATGCTCGGAGCAAACCAAACTTACAAAAAAAAAAGACTAGATTATGTACTATTAATGAAAAAAATATCCAATGATTTACATTCTGGTTCGCACTATTTAACAATCAAGTGCAAGTTGTACCTGATGTCATTGTAACTAGTAAAAACAAAGTTGTATTATTAACCATTATTGACTTATATACTTTCGCTGTCTAGTTCGGATTAACCGGGATAGTTCGGGTTAATCGGGGTTTTCCTGTATTTTTGCCCACTTTACCTTTACGTTTAATAACCATTTTACATTAGCCATTCATTTTATCTTAGCGACTCATTTTACCTTATTTTTACTCGTTTTACCTTATTTTTACTCACTTTACCTTACTTTTACTCGTTTTATTACCTTTACATTAGCAACACATTTTACCTGATTTTTACTCATTTTATTATCTTTGCGTTAAGTAAACATTTTACCTTAACGACTCAATAACCGAATCTCCCCTAGCCATCCCACGTACGATCGCTCTTCTACGGCTAACCTCGGCATACATTGCACGCTTTACGTTCCGCATCCGGCCTGACTCTTCTAATAACCAACGCGAGATATATCTCCTCATTTTTTATTCCAATTTTTTTTTCTTCCTTTAATCCCGATCTTCGCACCGCGTTGCGTATATGCGTTTCTCCAGCCGCTCGCAACAAACGGCGCGCGGCCCCGCTTTACAGAAAACCAGTTTCTACGATCACTTTTTTTTTCTTTATTTTTTTTTTTACTGCGAACGCCAGATCTCCGTAGAGCGCGATCCACGTATATAGGATTGCACGGACTTGGGACGATACCTCGACGCGGCTTAATCCGTATGCGTGCGTGCGTGTTTACCGACAGACGAACAGAAATCGATTCTTACACTCGTAATCCCCGAGGAGATTATTTCAGGCGCGAGCGCGCGACACTCGTACGCGTGCCTGGATATACATGTGTGTGTATGTGTGTATATATTTATATATGTACATGTTCGTTCTTGCTGGAATGCTTTTAAGATGAAATATCGTTTCGATGTGCTTACATGTAAATATGTATACACAAAAAAAATTACATAGTATAAACAAGAATACTGACTTTTTACCATAAAAAATAGTTCCCAAGGGGAAGATCTACATTTTTCTACATTTTATAACATATGGTTGCAACAATAATTATAGTTTAACCAATTAAATACTTGAAACTGTTCATATAGACGTATAGTTCTGGGAACTTTTTCGTTGTACCAGGAAATGGTATCCTTTTTCACAGTGTATATATATATATGTTTTTATTAATTAACGGAGAAATGAAATTCGAGAGCAATTCATCGATCACTTTAGTCGTAATTCGTTTTTGATTCGCACGTAACAAAACCGCCGTACCTTTGATTTTTTTGTTTCCATTTTCAGTGCCCTTGAATTTTCCCACGAACCGACTCGTATTCGGGCACAGGTGACGGCAATTCGCTTGAAAAATAAAACAAAATTTCAAAAATTATCGGAATTTCTATTTCTGATTAAATGGATTTAAAAAAATCACGTTTTTTTTTATTTTCTGTTACTCAAATTTGTGTAAATCTTCGCGGGCGATAAATTAGTGAGATTTTTCATCGCCCATTAGCCGGGGTGTTTCCCGTGCTTTTCCGCGCGATCTAATAGAAAATTAGTGTCACATTTCATTGCGTGCCCTCGTGGTATAAACTCGACGGAATGTACGCGGGCTCGTCTCGGGAACTGCGGTACGGCGCCTAAACACGAAATGCGAATACCTTCACATAACTATATGTATAATGTGTGATGCTATGTATATATATATATATATATCGACCGCTAAGAAAAAGAAGGGCGTAACCCGTATGCTTCAACACAAGAGATACGCCGTTTCGTCCTTTACCAGTCAATATAGATATATATATCTATACAGCAGAGTCGATATACACTGTAAAAAAATGTTTGAAAATTAATGAACGGTAATGCTTTTTTACATAAACTATTTCTGAAATTTCACATGTACGTTGCAATATAACAGAACATTTTTTATTTTTAATAAAAAATGTTGTAAATTTTAGGCAAACGATTTGCAATTTTAATATCTGGTATTTTTATTTTAAGAAAAAAGTCCATTGACGTTCATCTAATATACATTTAATATACTAATCTAAGCACATTTCAAGTTCTATAAAATTGCAATTTATTTTTACAGCATAGAGATATATATATTATATATATATATTTATTGATCAATAGGGATATATATATATATGGTATAGTCGATATAGATATATATATATACAGTATAAACGTATAGTATGAAACGGTCTATAGGTATATGGGATGTGCCGGTGATACGCCCACAATACTTCGCACAGTGGTTCTCATGATTTAGCATGATTCGATTCAGGGGGGGAGGGGGATGATAGTTGAGTCGACGAGTCAACGAGACCGCCGGGACGAAAACTTGAGGGCGTCAAGTACCACTGGTGAAAGGGTTAATATACGCGGTACGAATTATACGAAGTCCCCCCCCCCCCCCCACCCTTCCGCGAGCCGGTGAGCGTTGATGCACAGCCTGATTTTTGGCAAGGTGGGACCCTCCCCCTTCGTCATCGGTACGAGTTTTAATGCGTTTTACGGCCCCGGCTAAAAACCCATTAAACCCCACGAGGAAAAGGGTCCGGAGACGCCGCGAGGCGAGCGCGAGCCAACGGGGGCTTTTCGGGTGGGAGGACAAATGATGAGAGCCTCGAGCATCAGTCGCGCAAACTGTTTACCTTCTTGACGAAAAAGTTATTAAACCACGGGGCAATGCCTACGCGCTCCGATATGTTGGAAGCTCATTCGTGTGTTATAAAAAAACAAAATGAAAAATAAAAATCTCGAGCGGAGGTTCAAGAAGGATAAGGGGTTGACCCTTCATCCGGCACTGCAGCGTACTTGCTACATTGTCAGAACAGCTTGTTAAGTTCTTTTTCTTCAATTTTTTATACGAAGAAATAACGGCGAAATTCTCTGATTCTCTGACTCTCTGATTCTTTGATTCTCTGATTCTCTGATTCTCTGATTCTTATCAATAAAATAAAAGCCCAAAAGTTAACATATAACCAATACACTTTTCACATATACTTGATTTCCACGTCAACAAACAAGTCAACAACCACAACCAACAAACAAGAAGAGTAGACTAAAAAGAAATATATAAAATCACCAAGAAATAAAGTGGTCGGATTATCGAGAAAAGAAATGTGGACGATTGTCGGTAAGAAACGTTCGTTAAGCGTCCGAACCTTCCCTCGTCTTTCATACCGGTTTTTATAATTACTCTTTCGCTTGATCGGAGTGAATATCAACTTTTAACAAATCTTCCCCGTTAACAAACTTCCACAATTATTTTCGTGCAACTTTTTTTTCATCAATGAGCCCGATATTTAACTAAAAAAATGACTAAATCAACAACTAAAAATGGTAGCATTGAAAAAAGAAAAAATATATATATATAAAATAAACAAGAAAGAAAATTGTCAGATCATCGAGGAAACGAGCTGCCGATTGTCGATAAGAAACGTTCGTTAAGTGTATCAGACATTCCCTCGTTTCCCGGACCGGTTATCATAATTACTTTTTCGCTTAATCGGAGTAATAATTTAACCCATGGAATTATTACCCGCAGCTCGTCGATCGGCCGATCGGTCGAGTAACGCCCGTCGAACGCTGGCACGCGACGGTTTTCGCCGACGACGTCTCCGTTTTCATCCGTTTGCGAGTGACGTGCTGCGGGCACCTGCACAGCGATGCCCGCGCACCGCGAACCCGTGAAGCGACCGGGAATAGCGAACAGTTTCAGAAAAAAAAAAATTAAAAACGGTAAAAAAAAATGGGGAGTAAAATAAAAGAAAGGGGGAAAAGATTGGACGAGACCCGGACGCAAGCGGCGCGTGGTCGTTCTCCGCGATGACTTCTCGCGTCGCTTCTCCGTGTCTCCGCGACGCAATGAGAGCATAACCGCGTCACCGCCGCGACTCTCGTAACGACCTGCGACGAACGAGCGCGCCGTTTCTCCGGAATTCGAACGGCTCGGTTGATACTTCGGACGAAGGAAAATAGAGATAGAATAAAAAATAAAAAAAATCATATAAATCGCACTAACGCTGCGTTTCACGGTGGTCAAGTCGGGTATCAGCTATTAATTAGAGAGACAAGTGTATTTTTAATTGAACGACTCTGCGAGGAACAGCGACGTGCGTCGGATCAAGGAGGAATTCTCTCGGGGAGAGAAAAAAAAATAATAAAATCGAGAACGCGCGATCTATCGGAGGAATTCGAAGTGCAGGAACGAACGTTCGACAAATCGCCGATCGAACAATTCGATACTCGACAGCTGGCGGCTGAAAATAGATCTGTTAAAATTCTTCGAGACACCTCCGAGAGATTTCCTTGATGGGGAAAAAAATTGTGTACAGACTGCGGGTTGGTACGGAATTTTTATTTGTTATTATTTTTTTAATTGTCGCAGCCGTAAGAAAATTCTATTATGGGATTAAAAAAAATTAATAAATTCGACCGCGCGTGATCTAGCGAAGGAATTCGAAGTGCAGGAACGAACGTTCGATAAATCGTCGATCGAACAATTCGATAATCGATAGCGAGAGATTGAAAGGAAATCTGTTAAATTCGTTTTAAACTTAATTATTTTCTTAACGATAAAAAAATTGTGTACAAACTGCAGGTCTGTTCACAATTTTCATTTATTATTATTATTATTATTATTATTATTATTATTATTATTATTATTATTATTATTATTATTATTATTATTATTATTATTATTATTATTATTATTATTATTATTATTATTATTATTATTATTATTATTTTATAACCGTAAGAATTCGATGCAATTCGAAAAGAAATCTGTTGAAATTATTTCAAGCGCATTTTCCTTGATGACGATTGTGTACAAATTGTTTACAAACCGCAGGTTTGTATACAATTTTTATTTATTATTTATTATTATTATTATTTTTAATAGTCGCAGCTGTAAGAAAGCGAATTAATTGCTGACGTAGATATCATCTTTGTGTGTTTCAGGTAAATTAAACTTTCGACCATCCAGCGTTTTCGAACTGTCCCGGAGGCGGTGAGTCTGGTATATTATATACACGTGCGTCGCGAAATTCATATAATTCATACCCATCAACGTGTGTCAACGCCGTGAAAAAAAATTGTTTTACAAATCGTCCATTGCGCAGCCGCGCCGCAACCCACAATTATTGATGAAAAAAAATTAATTAATTTTTTTTTCTATTCGTTACGCAACATCAGTAATAAAAACAATGACACTGAGTCTCGCGTATTGGCTGAAACTGACCTGAGACAACCCTCGAGACTCCGCACGGATGACAGACCCGCGGAGATCTCGTGCGCGACTTCGTCCCAACGCGCAAGGTGACGCGAAACGGCGCGGTCGGTAATAAAAACTGTAATTAATTGTCCCCAACCATTCTGACCATTTGCGTTCACCGTAAAAAATATCGTATGAAATTTATCGTTCTGGTACTGGAAGTTTTTATCGACAAACTTGCATATTCAATTTCGTACACGAATGTGATTAAACATTAAATATTACAAATTTTGGAAATACTTAAATTTAACAATTTACTTCAATTTTACTACAAAAGTACTTTAATTTCATTCCAAAAGTTCACTGTTCGCGACGATTGTACATTAAATTTAATACGTACAATTGTGGTTAAAAATTAATGAACTTACACAATAAAATTAAACAAAATTATTGGCTTTAAAGTACTTTTGGCGAAATATTTCTAAAGTTTTCAATATACAGTACGTTAATTCTTTATCACCATTGTAAATGAAATTTAATATCCCAGTTTATGCATAAAAACTTCCAGTACCGCCTTAAATTTCGATTTTTTTAATAATCTACATGAACCCGCACTTCACATCTGCTTCACGTAAAAGTTGCATTCCCCGAAAGTGCTTTGCGCCCAGAAAAATAATTTACTTGACCGCCACTGCTTATTTGGTTTAAGTGAAATATTTATTTGATTTGAACAAATATTTATTTCATTTAAGTAACTATTTACTTAATTTACATAAATATTTATTTAAATCAAAGAAATATTTTACTTAAACCAAACAAACGGTGGCGGTCAAATAAATTATTATTCTGGGTGTGGGGTGTCGCATCGTCTCAAGCTCATTAAATCGCAATCCTAATGACTAATTAGCATGAACCACTGTCATCGTGTTCCCCAAGAGACGATTGTTCCCTAACTCGGTCGAATTATGCTAATGAGACCCGGGGGAGGAAGAAAGAGAAGTGGAGAGGGGGGGGGGTTGTTAGCGGTGTCTTCGGTACACGGTGCGGCACGCGGGGATTCCCCGTTCCATCTCATCAACCTCGAGCGTGTGTCGCGCCGACTGCGGACTCCGCGTTTGGGACCAAAGAAGCACCGGCGAAGCACCGGCGAACCACCGGCGAACCACGGGCGAACCGACCTTTGCGGCTCCCCGGGCGGTAAATCGGCAGAGCCATGCGAATCGTCCCCGCGGCGACAAGATAACTCCGCCGATAGCTCATCGGCGAGCTTCCCAGTTTACGCACTTTTAATCGAATCCACGCGTCGCGACGCCCCGCCAACGTCCGGTCGCGTTTCTCTTTCAACCTTGAGCTCCGGCCCGCCTCGGGCCGCGGCCGCGCCACCCGCTCGATGCTGTTCTGCGCTCATCGCCGCGGATTGTCGAGAGTTGGAATGGCAAATAAAAAAAAAAAAATACATACAAAGATGAGGAATACCGGGAAGTGGAGTCGAACTGCGTGCCGAGCTTTTCTGCGATCCGAATGCCGTGTGAGAAAAAATTAAAAGAAAAACGGCTCCAATATGATTAGATGACTGCCTTGCGCGGTTCGAACGGAGGAGAGTCGGTGAAACTTTGAGTGTTGGATGCGCGCGACTGGGAGGAAGTGGAACAGGATGAACCACGGGCAAAGCGCGGCCTCTTAGTTTGAATAGTAATCGGAACAGCGAGGAACATCTCTCCTGGCAGGGTAGCGATCAGTCATGGTTTCCGTAACTCTATCCGTATCGGACGCCCGTCGAGACCATCCGGCTTGCTGCTAATTTTATTATTATTTTTATTATTATTAACAATAATAATAATAATAATAATAATAATAATAATATCAATATACGCTGTAAAATACATTCGTATGAAATTTAATGTACCGGTTTGGAAGTTTTTATGCAAAAACTTTATTTATAAGTAATTGTGATGAAAAATGAATGTTCAGTGTATTAAAAACATTGGAAATACTTCATTTTTAACAATTTACTATGAAAGTACTTTAATTTTAATAATTTACTTTAATTTAAATGAAAAAGAACATTAATTCCCCATCATAACTGTACATTAAATTGAATGTACCAGTTTTTGCATAAAAACTTCGAGTCCGGTACATTAAATTTACAATTTTTTTTTTAATAAGGTAATCTAAAAATTCCTTTGGTTCACGGTTGAGAATATTTGCCGGACCGCGGAAAACCCGACTCGTATGGAGAGTTGGTGACGGGCTTTCTTTCCATATATATTTTTTTTTATTGTACAAAAATGTTGTAAAATGTTATCGTCGATCGAATCTTGTATCGTGATAGGCGGGAGACACCGAAGAGCTTCCGCCTCGGGATCGAGTTGCGGCCGCTAGTAGATCATCTCTGATGGCTCGCCTGAGACTCGTCTCGCGGGACGATCGTTCGAGCCACCGACACACATGCGCGCATGCGCAACGATCTCGGGAGGTGCGCACTGGCGTTAAGGTGGCTTTACCTCCGCTCGCGTATAATCGGCCGTAAACAAGTTTCATCCATCCGCGAGCGGGTTAAATAAATAAATGGAGGGCCCTCTCTCGGACAGTATATTGTGTATACATATCATGTATCTATGTGTTTATGTACGCTCGTGTACAGCAGCGGCCGAGGTACATAGGCGGTATTCTCGGGCGCCCTCTGTTGCATACCGGGTGTTCACATCCGTGAAAACAGGCTTCGTAAATATGCACGTTTTATGCATCGAATATATACCGGGAGAGCTCCGAGGCCTCCGCACGCAGTTTTCTACTCTCTCGGCGCGCCGCTTCGACACTCTGCGCTTCTGTCCATACTTTTATATAGTTACATGTACATATATATATATACTAGCGGGTTATTGTGGCTCGCGCGCTACGTGCGCTCGCACCCATTTTTGAAGGTAAACCCTTATTATTCTAAATACTTCAAAAGACGGGTCAATACTTGGATGGGTGACCGCAGTCACCCATCCAAGAACTGCCCTCCCCCCCCCTAATTCTTGACACGGCGGTGAAATCTTTTTATATTGTAGAGAGATATATACATATAAAAAATACATAAGCCCTTGTTATTCTAAGTCTTTAACCGCCCCCCCCTCCCCCTCGATTCTTGACTCGGCGGCGAAATCTTTTTATATTATAGAGAGATAAAACTATATATATTCATATATATAACTATGCACAGAAGTGCAAAGTGTATATAGATGTGTGTGTGTGTGTGTGTGTGTGTGTGTGTATGAAAGAATGTGCAGCGTTCACTATCTCTTTTCCTTTTCTTTCCACGAGGGATCGCGGCGAATACTGCACGGCCTGCCCGTTACGCACAGGATAACACGAATTAGTGGGTCAAACACCCGTTCGCGTTTGCAGAACGCATATTATATATCCGAGAGTCTGCACGATAGACATCTGTCGGGCGATTAAAATTGACTATGAATCATTGACTACTTTTTTGTTTGTTTTTATTCGCGAGGTTTCGGTGATACTCGCGGGCTCCGGAAAGTGGCTTTTGGAGCGAAGATTCGCAATCCGTTTCTCCGATTAATTGTAGATATTTAAAAAAAAAAAATTTCTTCCGTTCGTAATTTACTTCCCGCTGCAAAAAATGTCATCGGGTCGGTACCGTAGAGAATCGAACAAATTGCCCGTCCGAGGATTCCACGAGAGGTTTAGAATTCTCGGCTCGGCGGAATGCCCGCGAAGGGCTCAAGAAAAATAGATGAAATACATATATATATGGGAAAAAAAATTCCACGCAACCTTGCGCGAGGAAGCTTTCGCAATGCCGGACGGCCATGCGGAGTACGACGCGCCCGGTGCGGGTGCATTAGGGAAATGCTAATTACCAACGGTAGGCGAAGAGCACGCGGCTAATGAGACCGGCTCACTGGTTATAAGATCTATCGATTAGAATCGCGCGAGTCCTGCACAAACACGCGCGGACAAACGGAGTGAGAGAGAGATTGCATTGCCCGCATGTAGATTAAAGAGTGATTTGTGTCGGGCATATTCAAGATCGTTGCTGCGATCATCGCCGCGTGCGCGGAATCGAGAGGAACGTTCTTTCAAACGCCGCCGTGAAATGTAGAGCGAAACCGCGCGGAAAAAAAAGAGAAACACAAGTCGAGTTGCTGCCGGCCGAAGGAAAATAAGAGGATCGCTCGGGAGAGAGTTTTGTTCGTCTGCGGAATCTCGGAGTCGGATAGTTTCGGTTTTACTGCCGGACCGCGATGAGGGCAGAAGAGCGCAGCATCTCGCCGGATGCGCCATCGCAGGTTTTACGCTCCTCACTGGCGCAAGCGCACGAGGCATCCGGAACGCGGATTTTCAGCTGTTGCATGGAAATTCGCGATACTCCGCAGCAGCGCATTTTACTGCTCGGACCGACGTGCGCGAGGCAGTTTCTAAGTTATGGGGAAACTTTATGATCGTCGTAGAGACTCTCTATACCGCGATGCACTTGTTTCTCTCCGGCGCTTCCCCGGCGGAGCCGAATGGATGCGCCTCCGCGCGGCGATCGCAGGCGCAACCGCTTCGGAGGCTCCCCGTGTCTCTCGTCCGGCTTCGAGGCTGCGCAATAAACTCGAGGAACAAAAGGCACAGCTCGGAGCCTAGATGTGGTTTAATGTTTTTTGTAAATTGGCCAATTTGGAATTCGGATCTATTTGTACAGCAAAAATCGCGGTTTTATTGAGGCTGCGCCGTAGGAGAGAGTCCGGCGCATACCGGAAGCGCGAACGGGGGCCCTGATAACTCGGGTGTAAAGAGACATTTTTGAGGAAAATCTTGGATAGACACGAACTTTGGGGTGCGGACCAGCAGACAATAGCGTCTGAAGCTAAAAAAATTATCGACAGATAATTGTTAACGATGATTTTTTTAAAGAGCGCTCATCTGCAAATTGCGTAGGCAGAGGCTTAAATATGTAAAAGGGAAAGGAGTAAAATATATATTTCCGTGAGGAACGACACCGATACATATGTAAAGCAAATGAATCGAATACGTCAATATCTATTATTCAATAACCTGTAAAATTTGTTGTTTGTACATTTATTTAAAATTAACATGATTTTCGTAGCGATCCAATGTATATCGGAGATTGTGAAATTGCGAACGGGTTGTAGTACATGCGAGAGTGGCGTCTCTGTGTCGGCGTCGGCGTTGGCGTGACGGCTTCGAGCCATCGACTCTGTATACCCTGACACACAGCTACTCACAGTACGCGCCGCTCAATTTATCGGTCACGCCTCAGGTGCGCGCTCTTTCTCGCGGTCCTTTTAATTTTTTGTTTCTTTCTTTCGGCATCCAGTCTCTCCCGCCCGTCATTCGATTGGCTGCCGTAACGGCTCTGGGTTACGTTATGTCACGCTGGAAATTCGGGCAGAGCTACCACAGAATCTCATATATATATATATATATATATATATATATATATATATATATATATTCTGACGAGGTGTTTGAAGCTCGTCGAAGCGTTCGCCAATCGCTTCGAAGAGTAATCGATACAGTCTCGAGTGGATCCACCCACAATTTTTACCATGGCCGCTCAAGAACTCTTCCCAATGTCCCCTGACAGTGGAGCGAAAGCGGGCCGAAACGGACCAGTCGCAATGACTTTTTTGCCGGAAAAAAAACCGGTCTGTTTTGCCTCACTCTCCAGTCATATTTTGCCTGAGTTTTATCGTAATTTCGTGCTTGATCTTTATCGAGAAGCGAGAAAAACATGTTCGGCTGTTAATTAACGCGACAGGCAATTAGTACTGCTGATACGGTATATATATTTTTTTTTTCGTTGAAAAAAAGAGGGTTCGATTTTATGCGTTTTTTTTCGGGCCTCCACAAATCAGTCGGGCACCGAGCGTCGGACGAATGTCCTGAATTTATCGGGTCGAGCAACCAGGGGGAAAGGCCGTTGAGGTCCGGTCGAGGACCGCGACGGGCTCCTGGGAAACGGTTAATAGAACGAATTACGCTAATAAAAGGTAACAACGCCAGCCGTTTTCACGGTAGAATAACAATGCGGGGGCCTCGCGAGAGCACGCTTCATTCTATATACATATATATATATATATAAAACTATATGTATAACTATGTGTGTGTCCATATATATATATGGGTTGTCCGTCTCCCCTATTTAAATATTTCCCTAATGCCGTGCCCTCCGGCCGGACATGCTCGCGCTTTTTCGTACGCATCAATGCTTTGCGCCTTCCTCGCTGTTCGTCTGTCATCCGGGCTGCTGCTGCTTCTAACACTATATCGGAGCAACAGTTCACGCCGCTTGGCGCAACAAAAATACATAAATCGTCGAGCCTAAATTCGTAATACGAATTAAAAAAAAAAACTTTAACATTTTTTGCGACTTTCAAAATGCCCAAGACAAGTCGACGCGCCTGCGCGTTTCCGTTTACGCCAAATCGCCAAAAGTTAATAATTCTGTATATTACCAAAATGGTTGCTCGGTCTCCTGCACAGTAAAACAGACCCGTTCTATTAACAAACATCTTGCTTCATCACAGAACAACTACTTATTTCCCCTTAATTTTACAGTTGTTATAAAAAATTCTATTAACTAAAACTTTTAAAATCTAACAATTCAGACAAAAACAATGTTTAAATTACCAAGAATTTTTTTTATATTCTTAGACATCGAATGTTTTTTTTAAACATACAAACATATCTGTCACCGTTTCGATATATATGGATCGCATCTCGATACAATCGTAACAATTTTCGCCGAGGCTGTTTTTATTTAAAAAAAAAAAAAAAATTAGAAAAATTTACAAAAATATTTGTGAAATTGACAAGAATTTTTTTCTCGAACATTCGTACACAAAACAAAAAATTCCATGCGCTATTCCGTCAACCCGATAGACACAAATCGACAAACGACTCGGCAGGTTGCATCGGAATTACTGCGAGGCTGCGAAACTCGAAGTGTAACGAGCATAGACGTCTGATAGAATTTTCTTTTTCTATTTCATTCGAGTGGCAAGGTGAGTCGAATCGGCTGACGAGCGGTACAGGGAGTCCCGGCCGAGGTGTGCATAAGCGTACGGGATAGTAAATGTACACACGTTTTACGAGAGATACGTATACACCTATACGGGTGTCGGGCTCCCGCATCGTACTTAGCCGTACGGCCAGATACGGATCTCTCTCTTACCTTCTTCGCGTTACATAATCTCACCTTGCCGCTAAACACGAAACAATGGCCTCATACATGTCCATGCGCACGTGTACGCGCGCACGTACATATTCCCGAGAGATCTTTATACATATTGTGTATATATATATATATATATATATATATATATATTCGCAAGATGTATTATGGGGCATTCCACGTGAAATCAACAACCCCCAGGTCGATTTTGTACATTTTTGGCCCATGTTGTTACAGGTCGATAACAACATTTTATCGATTTATTAATAAATTCACAATATATATGTATACATTTTATATATATATATATGTTATTTATAGATAGAAAGTCTCGAAATTTTGTTCAGATTTTTTTTACCGCCAATGCTGTTAAATCTTTGAAAAACCAATTCCAAAAAGGCCTGTATTAAAAATCCGAAAAAATGCACACAGATGCTTTGATTTAAAATACGATTTTTAAGCACCACACGATAATGAGACCTCAATGATTACTATTTTTTTCGCAAGTTTTTAGTTTCCTTAACGCCGCAATTGGAATTTTTATTTTTCCGGTCGGTCATAACTTTCTCAAATATCAATGGATTACAATTTTTCCGAAGTATCAGAAGAATTTTTGTAAAAAAAGTGGTGTAAAAAAATTTGAAAAAAATTCTAAGACTCTTATCGGTCGGTAACAATATCGTACTGAGAAGATTAATAAAATCTATTGATTTGACGTGGAATGCCCCATATATGTACATATATTCGCAAGATGTATGCATATATGTCTATATATATATATATAGGGAGAAAGAGGAGGTGGCGAGCCATGCAGCAGCAAGCAGGCAGAGATATAGGCCTCGACACAGCATACACAGCGATCAGCCGACTCGATAACGCGGGTACCGCGCGCCGAGAGAGAGAATCGTTATAATATAACGCGAGTACACGCCAGGATGCGACCCACTGACGGCTCCACAGCTGACAGACCGTTTTTATAACACCTTGTACCACGTAACACGACATTTTCCATCGGGACGACGAGAGACAAAAAAAAGTAAAGAAAAAAAAATTGAATCGAAGAATTTCTCGACGGATGATCAAATGCCAATGCGGGATTCATCGGTGCACGATGGAAGATGTCGGTTTCGCAATAGTTGGATAACCGACGTTCGGAATTACACCAGAAAAAAAAAATCTTCAGGAATTTCAGATGTGCCGGAAATCTGGAATACTTTTTTCTTTGAGCCAATGCCATTGGATACGCATTTGGCGCGAAAATTTTATCCATTTAAAAAAAAATAATAAAAAAAAAATAATTTCATTTCCGGCCGCTTCGACTATTAAAAAAAAAAAATCATTAGGAACTTCAATTACGCCGAAAATGTGGAATTTTCATTTACTTATTTTTGTTATCGATTTACAATGTTTCGAGTGACTTTTATCCGATGCCATCGAATGCGCACTCGGCGCGAAAAAAATCATTGCAAGCTTGAGATCAAAAAGATTTTTCTTATGTTAATTTTTTTTTTTTCACTTTCAAAAATAATTTAATTCCCAGCCGCTTCGAGGAATCGTTATTGTATCGTAAAATTGAGCTACTTACCTGTGCACATATGTTTCCCTCGAATTTGCCATTTATGGCTCTCGAACACGAAGCGAGCTGAGTGCGTGCGTGCGTGAATGCGCCGTCGGCTAAGCTGGTCGCGCACGCTCCTTTAACCCGTTACCGAGCGAGAGGCCAGAGATTGTGCGCGTTACACCGACCGTCTCCTGCCCAGCGGCGAAACGCGCATCGCGGTGCAAAAAGATTTCCAAACAATTTTCGTGAACAATGGATTCCCGTAACGGGGTAAAAGGTAAAGGCGCGGGACTGTGAGAGTCTCTCGTCGACCCGCCTCTTATCTCTTCCTCGCTCCCGGAACACGAGACGGACGACGCTTTGCTTCCGTTCGGTTACGCTTTGTAAATTCGATTCCAGGCTTGTCCCAACAAAAACCCGCGACAAATTCATCTGAGCGCATCATTGTTACGAGCGCGCGCCGCCGAACGCTCTCTTATCCAACTTCCCTGCGAAAACACTCGCTCGGACGCGAACGCTTCCAACGAATCCAAAGCCGAGGCTGAATTTGTTACCTCATTTTTATTTATTTATTTTTTTTTATTCCGGAAAACAAACAATTGCATTTGATCGACGGGAAAAAAAATTCAAAGCGCGGTAGAAGGGAGAGAGAAACGAAAGATTGTTATAGCGCTTGGTAAAAATCACTCATCGGGTCAATTTAAAAAAAATAACTATTCGTCCCAGATCGAAAAGTCGACTGGCAAAAAATTTTTAAAAATCTAAAATTAATCTGTAATTAATAAATATAATAACAATCATAAAATAAGAATTAAAAAAAGGAATAATAAAAAATAGATAAAAATACTAATGCGTCAAAAATAATGATTGAAAAATTAATAAAAAGAAATAACAAAAATAGATACAAATACGAATACGTCAAAAATAATGATTGAAAAATTAATAAAAAGAAATAATAAAAATAAGGAAAAATCCTAATACATAAAAAATAGATAAATTCGTTAAAAAAGTAGAATCGAAAAAGGCTCTAGTGTGGCATTCAGAGAGTCGACCCGGTTCGAGCGTGCGATCACGAAACGGTAGCCCTGCGTATCCGCACAAATTCTCTCGTGTGTCGCCCGCGCGCCGTTTCGTGCCGGGCCCGTTCGGTGCACCGAAGTCTCTCGTACGTACAAGGGAAGAAGTCGAGAAGTGGCGGGGAGAGAGAGAAGCAGAGGGAGATCTTTGGAGTGCGATAAAGACTGTGCGAGTTTCGGAGCGAGGGAGGCGAACGCTCCCGTAACTATCTTGAGCGTCGGTCGCTCTTCTCTTTTGCGTGAGCCGCGCGCCTCCGATCGCCGAATTACGTGTATGGAGTGGCAGAACGTACACACGACTCAAACACACGCACGTGTGTGCGCGCGTGTAATCGTCTAAGCCGCGACGCGACTCGAGCGAGCGGACAAGGGGACGACATTTTCCAGGAGAACGATTGCGAGCGACTCTCGGAGTTTCTGGTAAAAGCGTGAAATTGCCGCCTCTACCGAAGCATCCGTGCAACCCGAATCGCTTTTCTCGTCAACCCCGCGGCCAATGCGACGACAGACTGGACAGACGAGCAATCGAAAAGGCGATTTAATTATTATCCGAAATTTTATTCCCCTGAATGGGCGTTTGAATTTACAATAAATCGAATCGTATTTTATAATGATAATAGTAATAATAACGAAATAATAATCAATAATTTAATATAAGTGTCGAAAAATCATTACTCAAAAAGTTAGAAGTCGTATTTTTATTCCCCTGAATGGGTCTTTTAATTTACAATAAATTGAATTCCGTTCTGTAATGGTAATAATAATAATGACAAAATAATCATTAATAATTTAATATACGTGTCGAAAAATGATTGTTTGATTTAAAGAAATTACCTCTGGCCGATTTATACGTTTATACACCGAGAAAAAAATCAATTATTTGTCGGCCACCGTTTACTTGGTTTAAGTAAAATATTTATTTAAATTAAATAAATATTTATTTAAATTAAGTGAATAGTTACTTAAATCAAAATCGAGTTTACGCAGAACTGAAATCAGTCATTTGGTTTTGCCATTGCACTTATTTTCGATACTTCCACAGTGGTTCGCTTTTCTTTAAAATATTATTATTATTTTTATTACTGTTTTATTTAGGTTTGTTTTTTATGACCGCTCGAATTAGGAGTTTTTTTTTTACGTCGTGGAGGCGAAGCGACTTTAATTTAAATCGAGTCGGAGGAGTTCCCGTGTACAAGTCATAACACATGAGTATATTCGAGTCACTTCCTGGAATGCACCGAGCCAAAAATCACGTGGTCCCACGACGAGGCCGCCTACGTAGCCACAGAAGCGTGACGTAAATTCGTCGTTACGATGAAGCGAAGGAAACGTCGCGTTCCAGTGACCGAACGTACCCGCTTGCTGGCCCCGCCGACTTTTATTCCTAGTAGAGTAACCCTCCGCGCACTTTATATCGCGATCTTTGCTTTTTTTTCTGTTAACCTTCTCGAGCGCTTCATTCGATTTTTATACGCGTTCCCGAGTCGCCGGACATTAAACGAAAGGAACGCGAAGGACGTTGCGCAGAGGTAACGGTGCATACCTGCTGCATTTTTTTTTCTGATAGCAAAGATGGACGAATTTGTGAGCGGGTATTATATAGAATTGCAGATTAATTGGATCGATTGGACATCGATGAAATATTAATAATTGTTACAACTTCATTTCATGAATTAATGATGATCGTTGTTTGAAATTTAATTTATTAACCGCGTCGAATCTGCCCACTGCAGATGGAGATGCACCCAGAAAAAAAAATGTATTTGACGGCCACCGTTTATTAAGATTAAGTACAATATTTATTTGATTTAAATAAATATTTAGTTAATTCAATAAATAGTTACTTAAATTAAATAAATATTTATTTAAATCAAATACATATTTTACTTAATCTTAATAAACCGTGGCCGTCAAATAAATTTTTTTTCTGGGTGTGGTCGGGGTGAATTGAAACAACTATCTTGCAAGCTTTCAGACTCGAAATAAAGAGCAGTGGATTCGGCTAGAGGTCTGGGAATTTTTTACGCGTCGATGAAGACGTTCTCTCAATAGGTCGAGAAGCAAAGATAGCAAAGATGGACGAATTTGTGACTGGGCAAATTACACAGAATTGCAGATTAATCGGATTGATTGGAAATCGATGAAATATATAATAACTGTTACATCTGAAGATGTAACAATTTTATGGAAATGCATCTCATGAATTAATGATGACCATTATTTCCAATGCAATGTATTCGCTACGTTGAATCTGCAGTTGCCAGATCGTCGCCGAGAAGACCGGGGTCAATTGACACAACGATCTAGCAACCTTTAAGACTGTAAACAAAAAGTAGCGGATTCGGTCGGGGGTCTGGGGATTTTTTACGGGTCAATGAAGACCTTCTCTCGGTAAATGAGAAGCTGCAAACTGCACACATGGAGATGTCGTACAAAAAAAAAAATTTCGTAAACAGCCGATTCGTAGCTCGGAACTCATAGCGAGCAGCCTTTATTTCTCACCTGGCCCATTTTGCCCCGTCCTTTGTCACGAGTCATTCTGCCGTTCGACTGAAAAAAAAGACTACACTCCTTTTCGTACGCGAGTTCGTATCTCCGATCCGCGGCGCTGTTGGCTCGGATCGCGTACAATTAATGGGCAAAAGTGCGTGGAAGGTGCAGCGAATGCGGCAACACACGTGTGCAAAGCTGTTACGTATTCGTCGCTGCAAGGTTGTGCGAGCGCGGGGACTGCCGCACAGTGGGTCGTAAAACAGAGGGGGTTGGGATAAGATCATAACCGCCTTGCATTGTGATGCATTGAGTGAGAATATTTCCCTCGGCCGCCGAGGATGGAGCGATGCTCCCAGGTTCCCGATTTCCGTAAAAGTCGAGAAAACCGCGCGAGATAGGAGCGTCTTGCGCGCGCTGCGCGATCGACGGAGCGCGAAGTCGCGGCGAAGGAGGCGCGCGCACGCGCGCACGCGCAGTAGCCCGGCTGCGCGGAAGATCGCGCAGTACGCGCCCTCTCGCACGCTCGCCACCCGGCTGCAAAAGGGCCTCGAACGCTTTCCGCGAATGGAACGCGCGGCGAGAGAACCGAGCCGACGCTTTTACATCTCAATTCTACGTCGCTTTTGTATCTTCTGCGGAATATACCGCGCCGACGGTTCTTCTTCGTCTCGCAGCGCAAAACAACTTGTTTCTCCACAAATCTATTCAAAGAGACACAATCGATTCTCCGCAAATGCGACTTCCTGTACAGACCGATTACACGTCCGGCTACGTCGTTCTGCCGTGTAAGAGACTATCGGCAAGGCTGCTGGCTCTTTTTTTTAATGGGTAATCGGGAAGGGGCATGTCGGTCTAGCGTAGCAAATAATCGGAGATCTTTGGCTCCGGTAGAAGATAAAAAAATGTTTGAGCGTATGAGAAACATGTGTCAGTCGCAAATGGCAGGATTGTTTTCTCTTGGTAATTTTATTAGATTTTTCTCTTGGTAATTTTATAAGATTTTTCTTTTGGTAATTTTATAAGATTTTTGCTTGTTAATTTATCATTTTTTGTTTGTCAATTTGGCATCTTTTTCTCGTTAATTTTGCATTTTATTTCATGTTAATTTTGCATTCTTTTGACAGCACGAAAAAGCCAATTTTTACCATTTTTCAAATAATGCGTATGTTCGACGATTCGAAGGTTGGAACGTGAAAAGCCGCAGACGGTTTGCAGTCTGTGGGACAAACGGTACAGTCATTGTCCACTTGAACCGCCGTCGGTGAGCGAACGATTGTCTCATTTTAGTCGCGAAACTCGTAAGTTGTGTCTGGCGATAGTCATTTTTTTTTTAACCACCGTTTGCGGTGACTCTTAGGACACACGCGATCTTTTGGTGGGTAAAAGGCGCCTGGCTATCGGGCCCGTTGTTCGTCTGGTCGAACCGCTCGAACGGGGCCCCGCGGCTTGCACCAGCTGCGATTCGTATACACATCCAAGAGAGTTCCTCCACTCGCCCGAGCGGAACCCCGAGAGCCGCCGGCCACTCGACCACCGGACCCAATAACGCGACTGCGTACAAACCGATTCCCGCTACGAGCTTCCCGGAGCCTCGCTCACAGTTTTCCATGGGAACGGACGTCCCCGGGACTCGCGGAGTCGTTAACCAGCGAGTCCCACTCTCCGCGTCCTGCCAAATGACAGGGGACAAAATTTACCGTAAATTCCCGCCGCTGAGTTCCTCCTCTTCTCAGCCCACAATCGCTGTTATCAACATTTGTCTCCAAACCATTTCGGCAAACAATTTTGTCCGCTAGGGATTAATAAAAAAAAATTGAAAAAATTCAACAATGTACCTCAAAGTTGAAGGACGTTACTGGATTTTTTTCAGATTTTTTTAACCCTTATCTCATCGGATAAAATTTCTGCCAGGGAGGTTCGAGGGAGAACGACTTACACATTTGTCCGTCTTTTTGTCCCGCCAGGTAACATTCTTGTCCCTAACACCGGCTCAAAAAATCTGAAAAATTTGACAATGTATCTCGAAGTTGGAGTATGTTACTACATTTTTTCGCCAAACGAGACAAACCGTCCTCAAACATACAAACCTTTTCTTTATCCCTATAATACACGGTTAGCAATTTTTTTAAATGTTACTTCTGCCTTGCGAAAGGAAGCTTCAGTGATTCACCGAGCAAAAGTTTCCCAACATCAAATTGTCCTCAAATACCCAAACCCTTTTTTCACCTCTTTACACGGTTAGCATTTTTTTAAAGTAGCTTCTCACTTGCCAAGAGAACTTTCGATGACTCACCGAGCTTTGCGCAACGCGACGCGGTGGTGGGGGAAGCCGATCGCTATCGATCGGTCGATCGTAGCCGGGATCTCGATGGCTCCCGATCGATATTAGCCCTCCGTATATCCATGCCGTTCGCGCTAATGCAATACACCATTAGAGGCCCAGCGTAACGTGCCGGCAACGTGTCTGCAGCCTTAACCCAGTTAACGAGCTGATTGTGACCCCATCGGGTTCACGCCTTATTAACGTGAATGGAGCAGTGGCGTGACAGCATATGGCTTCTCTATGTACACGTGATTCATTGACGGACACACACGAACGAATGCCACAACGTTGCGAGGGAGTAGCTCGAACCGACTCTCTTTTATTGGATTAACTGTCTTGTTGCATTGTCGGGGTTAATAGTCAGGCGCCTCCGTTCCACGACGGAACAAACGCGCAGCCCATATATTTCAATCTCTCTTCGTCTTTCGCCCGATAAATACCGATTTAAGCGACCGATTGTGTCGCGGAGAGCATCAGCCGCTTTCACTGGCAATTAAATTAGGAATTAAGGATGGAATTAGACGTTGAATGAAAACGTCTTCGCGAGGCTGGCAGGGACATTAGGCGCGTTTGGCCGCGATCGGATACAGAGGAATTCTTACGGATGATCCGTGCGGGGTTACAATCATTTTTGAAAAAGATCTTTGATGCGGCGAATTGGAGAAGTGAAGAGATTTAATCGTATTCATTGTTCCGGTCGACGGGAAGATCTTAGCTACGGGTCCGGAGGATCTTTTGTTACTGCATTGGTGGTTGATGGTACTCATGAAAATAATTATTTCTTGATGTAGTAATAGAGGAACATTTTTGAAAAATATCTTCACAGAGAAAAATTGTTATGTTTCTCTAACAGAGATAATTTATTGTTGCGACAGCAAAAATAGTTTGTTTTATCACTATTAAATAGGTAAATTAGTTACTGTAACTATATTGTTCCTTATTTTTTCATGTTCAAAAAAATTATTTTTGCCGCAATTATTTTTGTTACGATCGTCCGGTGAACGGGAAGATCCTTTGGACTACCAATGTCCTCTGGACCGTTGCAGCATTGGTGATCGATGATATCGATAAAAATTATGATTTCTCGATATACTACAGAAAATATCGAAAAATTTCTTAACGCATAAAAATTGTCATGTTTGTCTAACGAAGTGTTAATCATCATCAATTTACCGCAGCTACAGTAAAGATATGCTGTCGAAGCCGAAAAAAAAATTGCCGCCAAAATAAAAACAGTGTGTTGGCCTTCAATCAAGTTTATAAATTGATTACCGTAACTAAATTCGTCTTTTTGTCTCCATGTTAAAAAAAATTTCATTAAATGTAAAAAAATCTCATTAAACAGAGAAGGAGCCGAGAATACAAAAATCTTTCCTGCCTCCACCAATATCAAAAAGCATTTTATTTAAATACTTAAAACAATTGTTATCATTTTTCGCCTGAACCGAAAAAAAATGTAGAATTTTTTCATTTATTGCTCGTTAGCCAGAGGAGCGAAGAAGCTGAGTGCTGTCGGAGAGCCGGTAGGTGGTGGCGCGGAGCAATTTAGCGAACAGGCCAGATAAATTAATTACCGTAACTAAATTCTTCTTTTTGTTTCCATGTTCAAAAAAATCATTTCTGCTTATCCTGGTACCAAATTTGTTAAATGTTCACATTCTTCTATGTTTCTCATTAAACAGAGAAGAAGCTGAGTATACAAAAAATTTACAAACATTTTTTTTAAATACTTAAAACAATTATTATCATTTTTCGCCCGAACCGAAAAAAATGTAGAATTTTTTCATTTATTACTCGTTATCCAGAGGAGCGAAGAAGCTGAGTGCTGTCGGAGAGTAGGTAGGTGGTGGCGCGGAGCAATTTAGCGAACAGGCAAGGAGAACGGGGCGACCGTGGCTTAGTGGGACGCTGACCACGGCTCGCAGGAACGACCATCCAGGGGACGAGGAACTACACCTCGATGAGCACGGCACGACATTCTCCTTGCCCCTCGTTTCCCCTCTGTCCTCGCTCCTTGGCCAGGTTGCAACTTCGCCGTCCCAGCAGCAGCAGCAGCAGCGACCAACAGCACCGAGAAGAAGACGAAGAGGACGATGGAAATAGAGGAGGAAGAAGAAGAATAAGAAGGCCGCGCCACCGCCTCTTCGTCTCTTTCTTGGCATCGCGCGCTGCCGTCCCGCTCTTCCCCCGTCGTGCTATCGCGAAACGAGGCTCTCCCGACCAACGCCTGTCTCCGGAGAGAGCTTCGAGTACTCTCGCGCAAAGAACGCGCGCTCTCGCGATTGTCCCGGTAAACCACGACGACGAGGCTCGCTCACCGTGACGAAGGTACCCACCTACGAAACGGGAGTGTACGCTATGACGAGCTCTGCCTTGTTCTCGGATCTGGCCGGGCATCCTCGCTGGAAACTGCCATAAACAACGCTCATGGGAAAAATAATTGAGAGACTCCTCCGAGCTCTTTTTTTTTTGCACCGGCGGAAAAAGTAAAATGCACTTCTGCAGGCTTTTTCTTACAATTTGTCAATGTTTTGTTTTTTTTATCACTTTCTCGTCACGAACGGAGTACGCAAGGAGAGAAAGTATCGAGCGGATTTACTTATTTTTCATTTCTGCTCGGAGTATGGTCTAAACACGTGTTTTACATGTCCTAAAGTACACCCAGAAAAATAATTTATTTGACGGCCACCGTTTATTTGGTTTAAGTAAAATATTTATATGATTTAAATAAATATTCATTTAAATTAAGTAAATAGTTACTTAAATGAAATATTTATTTGGATCAAATAAATATTTTACTTAAACCAAATAAACGGTGGCTATCAAATAAATTATTTTTCTAGGTGTAAAAAAGAAATACGTTTTACGTGAGCGCACTTCGAAATCCAGAGAAGATACAGGCAAGAACCCAAGTTTCAGACTGTCGGCCTTCAGACCTTATCGTCGAAGATCTCGATATTCGCGATTTTGGACGATGGGACTTGTGAATGTGAACTGGCAGGCAGGAAGTAGACTTGGCGCGCGAAAGAGGGAGCTTATTCGTATTCGATCTCAGATAGGAAAGTGGCAAAATAAATTTTCCACCTTAGCGCGCTGAATTTATTTAATTTTTGCTCGTCACCGGTGTCAACCGTTACTTCCGTTTTATGCGAATGCACTTCGAAATGTAGAGAAAGTATCGAAGGAATTTTCTTATTTTTCATTTCTGCTCGGATTATTGTCTAAACACGTGTTTTGCATGCCCTAAAGTGCAAAACAACATTCTGTTCGTTCGTCGGTCGGTCCGTCTGCCAGGATAGTAACTCTTCTGTGTAACTTGTACTTGTAGAATATTATGTTGGTATTGAATTTCGATTTTTTTTTAGACGGCGATAAGTGAAAATCCTCGTCTCTTTTTAATCACATCGAGATACTATTATTTCAGGCGCGAAAAGTAAAAACGCTCGTAATTCTGCACAAGTTCCACTTGCAAAATACTACATAGTTATCGAATTTCGATTTTTCTTAAACGGTAAGAAGTCAAAAGCCTCGTCCCCCTCGTAGCCGCAGCGACATAATTTTCGCCGCTAAAAGTCCAAAAGTGCTCATAACGAAAATTCGACGATCTCGCCTCGTGCCAGTAAATGCGTTGGTGGGTCGAAAAATTGGTGCGCCCTCAGGAGTTTTGATGGTTTTCTGGGAGCGGTGATTAGGCATCGAGGGTGCGTCGCGTTGGGGTTGCCCGCGGTCATCGGGCTCACGTGGAAAAATAAGATATTTCCGTACTCCTCCGACCGGAAGCTATTATATTGTCGTTATTAATAAATTAAATAAATTATATTTCGAGAGACACGAAACTGGCGCTACTTAAACCTGCCTCGTCTCTTAATGACAATTCGCTCGGTCTATACGGTACGCTCTATCCGCACTCTATCCCGCGGAAGGAGACAGAATAGCCGCCGGCCGGGGAAATACGTACGGAGCCGTGGAGGGTTACGCAACGAGTCGACGTTATGAATATGTACAAAAATAACAAATGGAGATCGGTGTACAAAGGAAACGGTGACGGGGTTATAGTACAGTGGCGGCTTTCCGCACCCACACACCGAGACACACAGGCAGCCTGTCCGATTGTTTCGCACGCGTCGCTTCGAGCATGCACACAGAACAGGAGCTTGTTTTTTTTTTTTTTTTTTTTTAGTATACGAACGTTATAGGCTGCGAAGGGAACGGTAGTGTGCTTTGCCCGTCACGGGTGTCAACCGTTGCGTCCGTTTTACGTGAGCGCACTTCGAAATCTAGAGAAGATATCGGCAAGAACCCAAGTTTCAGACTGTCGGCCTTCAGACTTTATCGTCGAAGATCTCGATATTCGCGATTTTGGACGATGGGACTTGTGAATGTGAAGTGGCAGACAGGAAGTAGACTTGGCGCGCGAAAGAGGCGGCTTATTCGTATTCGATCGAGATAGGAAAGAGGCAAAATAGATTTTCCACCTTAGCGCGCGAAAGAGGGGGCTTATTCGTATTCTATCGAGATAGGAAAGTGGCAAAATAGATTTTCCACCTTACCGCGCTGATTTTTTGTTTAATTTTTTTGTACGAACGGTAGTGTGCTTTTTGCTCGTCACTGGTGTCAACTGTTACTTCCGTTTTATGCGAACGCACTTCGGAATTTAGAGAATACATCGGGACGAACGCAAGTCTCAGACTTTCTTTATCTCGCCTCTTGGCGTTCAGTCTTCTGGCTTCGCTTTGTACTTTACTTTCCTTTGCTTTGCATTATACTTTACTTTCATTTGCTTTGCATTGTATTTTACTTTCCTTTGCTTTGCATTGTACTTTACTTTCCTTTGCATTGTACTTTACTTTACTTTACTTTACTTTACTTTACTTTACTTTACTTTACTTTACTTTACTTTACTTTACTTTACTTTACTTTACTTTACTTTACTTTACT